>BHEV01045898.1:0-36796 GCA_004319985.1 Emydocephalus ijimae
CCTTTGTATATGAAATATGTGTTGGTTAAGCAGTGTTCTGCTAGTTCCATGAGGTGTTTAGCTGGTTGGTATTTATTTTTGTTGATTTCAAGAATTTCTTTTATCGGGACTTGAGTGAATAGTGAAACCTTGTCGAAATTTACAAGCAGATCTTCTTGTTCCACGTGTAGATCTTTGATCATTTCCAAGAAGTGGTATGAGTTTTGTACATGTGAAGCTGCTGCTTCAGCATGGGNATGGTGCTCCTCAGGAGCTGACTATGGGTCTGAGTGGTATGCCTTAGTCAGCTCCAGAGGAGGTCTTGATTGTCCTAAAGACAAGAATATCTTTCCAACCAAATACCATGCTTTTTTACAATGTAGTGCTTTGTTTTCAAGGACTCAACTCTTTAATAGTTGTTTATTATATTATTTATTTAATAGCTTATAAATTTAGTGTGTATAAAGTTTATCCCTTGACATTTCAAAAGTAGTGTTCTCCATGGTAGTATATGTCTGCTATCCACTGAGATTAAGGAAAGTTTAATACAAAAAAAATCCTTTCTCATTCCCATTTCCTTGCTTCCTCTCTCCTTCATTGTTTCACTCCTTTTCATTCCCATCTCCTTCCTCCCTCCCTCTCTCCCATCTTTCCTTCCTTCCCTGCCTCCATCCTTCCCATTCCCATCTCCTTCCTTCCTCCCTCCCTCTGTGCCTAGGAAGGGACAAAGTGACAGGGAGAGGTTGGCAGTGCTGCCGGTAGCCGTGTTGCCAGTGGCTGTGGCTTTCCCATACGGGGGCAAGGATGTGCGTAGCCCCAGTGAAAGGGAAGTGCTCACAGCTATGAGTCTGGGCTGCAGACCAGGTCATGGAGGCACTGATGACAGGCATGGCACTGATCTACAACTTTGTGGCTGCTATCTGGGCTAGAACTTGGTCAGCCTTAGACCTAGTCTGTAGGGTCGGTCTGGAGATAGCAGGGGGCCACCCCCACTGCCTCGGTCCCATCCCCTGGGCATGTGTACAATAGGTAGTGAGTGCGCAGGGCCTGGTGACCATCTCGTTCTGAGCACTCCCCTTTCAGCTGGGACGCCAGCCCCTGCATGTTCGCTGCCTCCTGTGCATGCACCATGCGGAAGCACCTGGCCAGGCTGGGTTGGGGCTGAGGTGGCAGGGTTTGGCCCCTTGCCATCTCCAAGACGACCCCACAGGCCAGATCTAACCACATTGTGGGTTGGATCTGGCCTACAGGCCTTGTGTTTGACATGTCTGTGTTATAGCTTCCATCACCTCCAGCATTTAGGACATAGGTTTGACAGGTCTAAAAGTCCATAAAATGCATTGTGACATCAGCAGGTATTCATATGTTTGCACTGTAGAGAAAAAATGGTAAGTTGGGTAATTAAATAATAGTGAAATATAAAAAGTACAGACTGCCAGTTGAAAAATAACTTGGAGTCTACTTCTTTTCAAAGACACAGACTCAGTGATCAAGCTAACGTATAAAGATGGTTGGTTTCATCTGGTGGTTAAGGCACCAAGTAAAAAGCAAGAGATTGCGAGTTCGTCCTGCCTTGACCATGAAAACCAGTTGGGTAACCTTGGGCAGTCACACTTTCTCAGCCGAATTCACCTCACAGAGTTGTTGTGAGGAAAATAAGAGAAGGAAGGAGTATTAGGTAAGTTCACTGCCTTGAGGTTTTTTTTTTATAAACAATAATAAAAGCAGCGTATAAATACAATAAAATTCAAAATAAATAAATATCAGCCTACCATAAAATTGGGAAGTTTTTCTTTCAATTTACTTGCATGTTTTTTAAACTGGGACAATTTTAAAGAGCATTACTAGAACAATAATGAAACTTTCATCCAACTTTTATAGCTGGGGAAAGATTAGTTTACATAGAGTGTGATACATCTTCCTGCAATATTTTAAGCCTTTCATAGTTTCAATAAATACATTGAATCACGAATTTTTCTACTGGTTTTTATTAATCTGACCTTAAAGCCCACTCAGGGTTTAGGGAGCATCTAGCCTAAGATGTGAACCTATACTAAACCATGAATTTCTCATCTCTGACCTACAAATAACTTTCAGAAACAGCCTGTAAAACATGCAATATTATAACAAAAAACTCAGAATGTGATACTCAGAGCATTTGTTGTGTTTTGTGTTCAAATCATCATTTTAATTGCATAGCCATTTGCAAAGGTGTTAGGGAAGATGTCAGTTATATATAGTAGCATGATTTCTCTCCTTATAATACTGGAATGAGAACTGGTAGTTTGAAATCATATTACATTCATTTTCAAGATACACAGCAATTTGTCAGATATAGAATTATACTCCAAGATCTCAGTCTGAAACATGCTAATTTAGAGTAATTTCTTTGAACATAGTGGGATTTCTTGAAGAAAAATACTTTGGCCAAATAAATCACAGATTTATACATGATTTATCATGAGACTTTTTCAATCTAAGCAGCTGATTCTTTTGTTGGGATTATCAGCTCTCCTTGAACTAGTTTTTCAGTTCATCAGCTGCCAATTTTGGTATTTTGTAACTGGAAGTGCCAGCAACAACAGAAGCCTTTCTGTCCTTAAAGCTAGTTCTTTTCTTCCTATGAACTGAGAAGGGAAGGAACGTTGGCAAGGACTTCGTAATGGAAGTGTGATGTTAGTTAAGGAACTTACACATTTACACACAGGAGACCCAAATGCAAATTCACTCCTCCAAGGGTACAACAGTCATTCCCTTTCAGCTCAATCTCTCACTATCTTAAACTCCTTAAGGTAATAACTCTTTCAATTGAAATAAGACATTAAACGTTGGGTAAAGCTTCGGAGCAACATTTTCCCGTCGATGGTTCAAACTACGTGGCAATGATACGAGTCAGATCCCAAACTAACTGGTAACCTCAAGATTGGCGAAGATGAGTTCAGTAACAGCTCAGATGAGAAAGTAAAACCTTAAATTCGGACTCAACCCCTTGAGAGATTAGACAGACCTGCCCGTGCCGTTTTTAAGGACGCGAGAATACTTCGTAGCCCAACCTTCAAGCCCGTATCCCAGCGATCCTGCTACATTTTTCGAGATCAAGTCAGGTCGAATGAGTGCCGCGTCACTTCCTGAAGGCATGATTAACTCGGAATTTACTGACGCGGTCCTCTTTCCTTATCGGCTGGGGGCGCTGGAGAGTAACGATCCGCGCTCGGAGCTGCTCAAGTCTTCCGCCTCCTCTCTGCCAGGCGTCTGGAGGACCTTCCCAGAATGCCTCTGGGCAGCAGGGGCCGGTTGGCTGTATCTCGTTGGCGTGTAGCGACGCGCGCTTGCCAGCCGATCACGCTGTTCCTCTTTTTCGAAAGGTGATTGGGTGGTATCGTCGAGCGGTGTTCTTTCCGTCAGGCCAGCGGGACGTTTTGCTCTCCGTTTATCATTGCAGCCGAGGGACGGGTGACTACGGGAGCGGAGTCTGTAGCGAATGCGCTAGGGAAGTGGCCTGCTTCCTTTTCCTGCTGCCGCGTGAGGCCTTTTTTCCCCAGAGATCGCAGGGCGCCACGGAGACAGGCCCAGGCTCTCTATGTCGAGGCCGCACTAACGGAGACTGGCCGTTTGCTCCGCTCGCTCGCTCGTTCGGAGGTGCCGTCTGGCCAGACGGCCTCCGTGCTCGTAACGGAAAAAGGTAAGGACTCGAAGGGGTGTGGGTGCGTGTATTCGTGTGCTGGAGTGAAGGGGAGACAAAAGACTGTGTCCTGAGGCCTGCGACCTCGCCGTTTCTCCTGGACAGACTTGAGGGAAAGTAGGCCCCGGCTCGACCCAGAGAGTCTTTCCGAGGCATGGAGAGTCGTCATACAGTCTTGTTCGCGGGAGATCCTTGAAAAACTCCGTTTCTGGACAACGGCGTTGTTGGTAACATAGTCTTATCGCTTCGACGCAGTCGGCGGAGTTTTTGTTCTTTTGGTGAATGTCTGTAACAAAGTTACGCTCAGACTGCCGGGGGCGGATAGGTTCAATCAAATGCGAAACTTTGACTTCGGATACTTGACAGCATTTAAGAGCGACGGTGGTAACTAATTCTAGTGAAGTGTTTAAGGCAGCCTGAGATTTCTTTTGTTTACAACTGGTTGCGTGCAGTCACCCTGAGTTTGCATAACAGTAGTAACATCCTCCTTGCCGATGACGCAAAATTATTTAACACCGCTGATGCCCTACAGAGCAACCTTGACTGGTCAGAATGGTGGCGTAATTGGTAATTCCAAATTTCAACTAATAAATCCTCTGTTCTATTTATTGTTGGCAATAAAAATCAGAACATAAAAATCAGAACAAATCCAAGTTGGGCAGAAACTCTGTCAAGGACCTAGAAGTACTCATCTCAAACAACCCAGAGCTCACTGTAATAGCATTGCCAAAAACGCATTAAGTTGTTAATCTTACTTTGTGAAGCTTCTTCTCCTAGGGCATACAAGACCAATTATTGAATACAGCTCACACTGTATTCAATATCGGACATTAACACAATTGAGTAGATTCAGAGGTATTTCTCTCGAAGAATACTCCACTGCTCTACTCACAATAGAATTTCCCTAAGCCTCCAGGCTTGAAATTTTGGGCTTGGACAATCTGGAACTGCGCTGCCTGTGGTCCTATCTAAACATAGTACACAAAATTGCTATAACGTCTTGCCTGTCAATGACTTCTTCAGCTTCAACACAATAATACACGGGCAAACAATCTATACAAACTCAAGGTAACTGCTTCGAACTCAGTTGCAGAAAATATGACTTCAGCAACAGAGTGGTCAACACCTGGAATGTTCTACTTGACTCTGTTGTTACAGCCTCAAACCCTCACAGCTTCTATCTCAAACTGTGGACCTTCTTAAGAGGTCCTTAAAGGGGCCATGCATAAACACCAGTGTGCCTACTGTCCCTGTCTTACTGTCCCCATTTATCTCTATTTACTTCCTTTGTTCATGTTTATGTACTTGTTATCTTGTACATGTTTGACAAATAAAATAGTAAGTTTGCTAATGTTGAGCATCTGAAAATGGGTTCTGTGAGGTGGCTAAAGGAGAAAGTCTATTGAGATTCTCAGTCCTTCAGGCCATAGTTGTCTCAAAGGTGCTTTTTCAAAAGGCAACTGGCCCATTTTTCCTTGAGGAAAAAGAACATGACTGGATAAGAAGTGAAACATCTTCAAGGAAAAATAAGCCATTTGCCTTTGAAAAAGCACCTTTGAGACTAAGGTAAGCTTAGGTAGATCCTTCAAAATTTAATTGTAAATCTGGAGGGAGAAATGCCGAATGCATATTTTATCCTTATCCGCATGGATAGCAGTTATTCAAGTCACAAGAAATGATCTCAGGTTTCAAAAGGACAATGAATGTTACACTTTAGAAAATACAGAATATATTCTTTTACCTTCAATCTAAAGAATTGCTGAATAGTGTTTCATTGTTCAATGGGACAAAATAAGTCAGTAAGCCTGAGGGGAAGATTCAGAAAGTAATGTTAAAGAATGACATTCAGTAGTTCTGACAGTAAAAGGAAATAAGAAAAGTAATTGTAAACTTTTGGTTTCTTTTTCTTGAAATACTTCTGTTGGAGGGAACTGATTGACAATTAATATAAATATTTAGCACATTTAAGCATAGATTCCCTGATAGGAATCCTGTAGGATTCCCTGTAGGGTGTGATTTGCATGACAATCCAAGAGTTTTTATTGTAGGAAATTATAGAATACTCAGTGACATTGATCTTGCTGTATTGAAGATTATATATGAAAGTTGTCAGTTCAGATATTTTGAGTCAGGTGGAGATAAGGGCAGCAGGGAATCATGGTTTGGTCAGTTAATTTGTATGCTATAAGCATGCAAGCATTTTAAGCCACTTTAATTGTCTAGTTCAAATAGTGAAATATTTTCATGGGTTTTTTGGATGACTGCAGTTTAATGGTATATATTTTTATCTTCAGAGTGATTTCTAAACATATTTACAAAATGGTAATTTATGTCAGGGGTTGCCAACCTTTTTGGATCTCAGGGACCACCAAACTCATACTTTTAAATCCCAAGGACCACTAATACGATTTTTTACAAAAGGATAATATATTTAATAGAACATTTTCTATTTTTATATTAAATGTATGTGTATGTGTGTGTTTATATGTATGTGTATGTATGTATGTAAGTGTGTATGTATATGTGTGTGTGTGTGTGAATGGTATTCAGCTTTGTTCGGGTATTTTCCCACGTCATTGTAGTTGTGCTTTTGAAGTTGTAGCAACGTTGTGGCAGAATTTCATTGCCATCATCAGGCTTCTATATACCATACATGTAAGTACCCGCGAAAACTTAAGAAAACATATATGTATGTATGTATGTATGTATGTAATTCAGCTTTGCTCGGCTATTTTCCCACGTCATTGTAGTTGTGCTTTTAAAGTTGTAGCAACGTTTCGGCAGAATCTCATCTGCCATCATCAGGCTTCTGTATTGTGTTCATCTGTGAGTACAATGAGTTCAATGAGTGAGTTCATCTGTGAGTACAACTACTATGACGTGGGAAAATACCCGAACTGAATACCATACATGTAAGTACCCGCGAAAACTTAAGAATATATATATATACCCGGAGAGTATATATAAGAGTATATATATATACCCGGAGCCAAGCTACACTAAAGGCCTCCAATAAAGTAACACAATGTTGCCAGCCAATCAAGATACAAAGAGCCAAAAAACAGACAGAAGATATTAGAAACACCAATCAAGCAGAACACAGCAAACTCCAAGACCAATAAACACAGACCGAGACTCCCAACCAATCAGGATGAAGAAAAAACCATTCTGGCACAGCAATAGGCTGCCCCAAATTTAAATCTGAAACCACTGTAAAAGTCTGACTCACAGATGAACACTATACAGAAGCCTGATGATGGCAGATGAGATTCTGCCGAAACGTGCTACAACTTTAAAAGCACAACTACAGTGACGTGGGAAAATACCCGAACAAAGCTGAATGCCTACATGTAAGTACCCGCGAAAACTTAAGAAAACATATATATATATATATATATATATTTAACTAAAGCAAAATCATAAATACTTGATCATAACTGTGGGGCAGAGTGAAAGGAAAGGAGGGGCCTCTCATCCTTTGATGGGAAAGAGGAAAGATTTAATACTGCTGGGATTCAAAAGAAGCCACATGCTGCCTGGAGGCTGGGAAGATCTGGACAGGGAGGAACCAGCTCCCACTCAAACGGAAGAAAAGCAGAGCCCCCCACCCCCAATCTGGTCTCCTGTCATTTTATATCTCCCCCAAGTCAGAGGAAACCTCTCCCTCCTTTGCCAGGTGTGGTTGCTTGGAGTTGGGTGAGGGAAGGAGGGTTGGGTTGGAAGCACTGAGGAAGACGGGCTCCAAATAACCAGGCAACATCCCCCCCTTTTTAGCCTCCACATAAGAAGAGGACTACCTGAGGCTAAGCTCCAGGTTTCTCCTACCACACACCGGAAAAAAAGTGAGCAGAAACAGCTCTCGCTGTGCCAAAAGAGTGGAGATCAGAAGGCACAGGAAACAGAAAGCGGCACTTTTAAAGACGGCATCTTCTGTCTTCTCTTGCCTGTGCCTTCCTTGATCTCAGTTCTTTCATCCCAGTGAGAACTATGTTTCTGCTCACTTTTCCTATGCTTTCCCCAGGCAGCGATGGCTGGGGGTGGGCCAGCAGAGGAGAGCGCTGACAGGGACAAGAAAACTGACACCTCCCACGCAGCCCCATTCTGGACCTGCACACTCACTTGCTCACTCTGCCCCCTCCCACCACCACCAGCCAGTACTTTTCCTGCCTTGGGCCGTCTCTACAGCCCACGGCCATCAAGGAAGAGCCCAGACCAGAAGTGGCAAGCTGGAAGGTGCAGGAGTGTCGCGCAAATGCAAGTAGCATAGTACTGCATCTTCTGGCTATCTCCATTGCCGCTTCAGCCCGCCTGTACTACCAGCCCCTCTTGCTGCAACAGCATCATTCACCCATCCTGTACTGCTTTTTGCAGGTTTGCACTTGGCCAATGGGTGGTGGCCAGCAGGTGGGTTGGCCATATGGGCAGTGTAGCCTTGTGTTCCTGCACAGGCTGGATTAATTGCTTTGGGGGAGACATTTCTCTGCAGCCCACCAAAATTTTCTCACAAACCACCTCACGGCGACCACTGATTTATGTGATAGGAATTACTGTTGCAGAATTCCCCAGTTTGGTACATTTGATTTACATATCAGCATCTATAGTCTGTACTTCTGGAGCTGTTCTAATTTTATTATTATCTGAATATCAGCAATAGAGCAAATATTGTTACGAATTTCTCTAATTATGGCAGCCATGTAACAGCTAGTGGTAGGAATAAGTGAACTTCACCAGTGAACTAGCCTCTTGTGGATTTTGTCGGGGCACTCAAAGGCCGCCCCAACTTTATTCTGGCATTTCGGGGTTGAAAAGCAGAGGGGAAGCATTGTGTTTTCAGGCACCAGCTGTGCCTGCTGGAAAGCCTGCTCCCCCCCATCGCAGCTACCTCCTTCGGAGCCTTTCTGACCATAACAGGAGTCCCAGCAGGTGTGGCTGACAGCTACAAACGTGGCGCTTCCCCCCCTTTTCAGACGGGGCTGCTATTGTGGTCAGGAAAGCTCTGAAGGAAGCAGCTGCAGGGGGGGAATGGGAGGCTTTCCAGCAGGCACAGTAGGTACCTACAAATGTGGCACTGACCCTTCAATTTTCAATCCCAAAATTCCAGAATAAAGTTGGGGCAGCCCTTGAATGCCCCGACAAAATCTGCAACAAGAGGCAAATAATCCAGGCTCACTGGGGAAGGGGAGTGGGTCACCCAATGAACCTCAACTGGAGAGACACGTAGCCTTGGCTGCTTCCCCCTTCCTGGGCAGGTGAGGCTGGAGCTCTCAGCTTTTAGCTCGGGTGCCGGTGAGAAAACCCGAATAACCAAAGATCCATATATATATATATATATACATATATATGTAACACACACACACACACACACACACACATTTAGTCAATCCTTATTCTCTTGCTCATTCCTCTTCTCTAACCAACTGTAAAACTTGTCCCATATTTTATAATAATCCGATTCATCCTTATTTTTTAATTCCTTTATCAATTTGTCCATTTCTGCACACATCCAGATTTTCCTAATTATTTCAAATTCATTTGGAGTGTCTTTACTTTCCCATTGTTGTGTATACGCCAATCTTGCTGTGGTAATTATATGAATTACTAAATATATATTGTCTATCATATTTCCTCATATTAATCCCTAACAGAAAGAACTCCAGTCTATACTCTTTTCATCCTACATATTTCTTCTATCCATTTCTGTATTTTTTGCCAATATTTTTGGGCCTCTTTGCAGTTCCACTACAGATGGTAATATGTTTCTTTTTCTTTACTGCATTTCCAACAAGTGGGGGAGAGTTTTAAGTACATTGTTGCCAATCTTGATGGGGGTATGTGCCATCTGTAAAATAATTTATACAAATTTTTCTTAAAGGGTATAGCTAACGTCATTTTTTTGTTTCGTTTCCATAATACTTACCAATCATCTAAATTGATGCTATAACCAAAATTTTTCATCAATACCACCACCGTTTCCTTTATGATCCTTCAATATTGTATTCCACCTACATTGCAGAGGTAGGTCTCTGGGCTGAATTATAAATATTCACTTTTTGTTTGAAGAAACCATAGAGTTATATCCCCAGACTTGCTTTCTTGCCATGCCACAAATAGTTGGCAAAGTTATGATTGTTTTTTTGAAATCTGGAAGTGAAACTTGGATCCAGTAATAGGATCACTATGGTCCTATTGACTATTACCTATTTTATGCTGGTCTGATTCACATAGTTACATACCAAGCATTCTCTTCCATTTGAGGTTAAACAACATGCAGTATAAAAAAGAGGAAAACAATAGTCAGCAAAATAATAGATAAAAGATCAAGTTATGCTGGTCAGATCACTATACCTCTCTGTATTCTTCCTCATGCTACTACAATGTCCCTACATCAATTCATTGTTTATTGAGTCATTTATGACAATCACAGCATCCTGTGGTCATTTGATCATCATTTGTGACTTTCCTAGAAGCTTCCAACAAGAAAAGTCAACAAGAAAGCCAGCAGGAGATTGTAAGTCACAGTCACATGGTATTTCACTTAATAACTCTGAATGATTTAATTAATGGTTACAACTAGGATCATCATTAGTTCACTTAATGTTTTGCTTAAAAACTACTTATTCTCTAAATCGGGTGTCAAACTCAATTTTATTGAGGACCGGATTAGATTGTGGTTGTTTGCCAAGGGGTGGGTGCCATAGCCGAAGTGGTTGCAGCTGACGGGTGTGACCAGGGTGATGTCACTTGCACGGGGGTGTTTGTGTGGGCCGGGGTTCAGTACGAATCCAGGGGTCTCTGGTGAGTGGGGCAGTGGGTGGGAGGCTCCTCCCATGGGATGAGGTGAGGCAAAGTAGGGGATGGGGTGGCTGTATCCGGAAACTGTCAGCCACCACGCACTCGCTGTTCTTTGGGCACAGAGGTTGATGGTTTCCAGCCACAGCCTGCCGGCCTCTCAGCTGGTGCACTCTGTGGCTTTGGAGCCTGCTGACACTATTGGGATGGCCGTCCAAACAGCAGGCAAGGGAGGCAAATGATGTGGATCTCTGATGCGCTTACTTCATCCTATTGTCTGTTTTTGCTTGTGGTTGGAGAGCAGGTCATTGCTGGTCATCTTCTCGACCCCCTCGCGAGCCTTGCCCTTGGCCTGCATGTGGAGCGCATTCCCCTCCTGCACCTGGTGCATCTTGGCCCTGCTGTGGTCTGCTGCCGCCGCCATTCAGCAAACCCACCCAGCATGAAGGAAGTGAAGCATCCAGCTAGCGAGGCCGAGTTGAAGAAGGCAGGGGTGAGAAGAAGGCAAGGTGTTGGCAACCTGGTGGTGATAGCGTTGCCAAGGTACATGTGGAGCATGTTCCCCTTGCTCACCTGGCGATGTGAATTGTGTGAGCAAGAGGAACACGCTCCACATGCACAAAGGGAAGACCCGCAAGGGGACCAAATAGATTACCAGCAGCGACCTAATCTGCAACCGCAAGTAAAAACAGATAGGATGGAGTAGGCACTCCAGTGGTGGCCAGCAGCAGCCACCCTATCCCCTGCCTCACCTTGTCTTGGCCTATAACAGTGGCAGTAGCCAGAGGCAGAGGCTCAGGGGGGAGGCATGCTGTCTGGTGTGCTAGATGCGCTGGGCAGCTGCCTGAACCATCCCAGCCACATGAGATGGAGCAGGCAAGTCTGGTGGTCCACATTACGTGCCTCCCCCCTGCCAGTGCTGTGGTCACTGCCATACCTGTTTCTTGGAGTGTCATCCCAGTGGTTACAGTGGGCTGTGGAGCCCCTGCTGCCAGACACCTCGCCTCCGTGTATGCACACACACATGTGAAAGGCCAGTGAGCAGAGCATGGAGACACTGATGTGGGCATGGTGCTGAACTGCAACCTGGTGGCGTCCATCGGGCTGGACCATCGCCAGCCTTAGATCTGCAGCACCATCTCAGCCCCCCCGGATGTGCACATGAGAGGTGGTGAGCGCGTGAGGGCAGGCGTCCTGGGTGAAAGGGAAGCACTCAGAACACAGTGCCCAGGGACACCAGGGCCCATGTGCTCACCACCTGTGTGCACGCAAAAGGGGTTCTTTTTTTAAAAAAAAAAGGTTTTATTTTTATAACACAACATAAATAAAACCATCTTTCAATTATACAGTGTGTTGGTTTGGTACATATATCATGTGCACAATATCTATAATCCTTTCTTCCTAATTACATTCATACTGTATTCTAATCAACATTCCATATCATATCTGATTATTTTTCTATTATTTAATTTTTAGTTTCTTTTCCAGGCTATCTTTAAAAACAAAACTCAATTCTTACTAAATTATATTCATAATATAACTTATTTAAAAATAATCAATTATAACAAACCATTACTTCAATTTTTTTCTCTTCTATATAGCCATTGATAAAATAATTCCAAACCTTATAATACTCTTTTTCTTCTTGTTTTCTAATTGCTAATGTCAATCTACTCATTTCTGCAGATTCCATTATTTTCTTAATCTCTTCCTCTTCAGAATTTTTTCATTTTTCCAATTTTGAGCAAATATTCTAGCTGCAGTTAAAACAATGATCAAATATATTATCTCTTTGCTATAACCTTCAGGTAAAATCCCCAATAAAAATATCTCTGGTTTTAAGTCTACATGCTGTTTTATCATTTTTTTCCAACCATGTGTGTATTTTAGTCCAATAACTTTTAACTTCTGCACATGTCCAGCACATAGGGTAATATGATCCAGGTATCTGATGACATTTCCAACATTTTGCTGATTTATCCTTGACCATCTTTGCTGTTCTTGCCCAAGGTAAATACCACCTGTAAAACATCTTATACAAATTCTCTTTATAAGCTGCTGACATTGTGAATTTATAATTTCTAGTCCATAATTTCTGCCATTTATCCAAATCTATCCCATATCCAAATTCCCCCCCCCCAAGCAATCATCATTTCTTTAACTTGCTGCTCTTCTAATTTCAATCTTAATAAATAACCATAAAAAATTTTATCCTCTCTTCAGTACCTGTTAAAATTTTATCTAATTCAGTCAGTTCTTTGTAAAACCCATCTATCTTACTGTCTTTTTCATATCTAGAATGTATTTGCATATATGAATACCAATTCATCTTTATCCCTTGTTCATCTAGTTCTTGCTTTGTTTTGAGTTCACCCTTTTCATTTCAGATTTCAGTATATCTAACAATATTTTCCATTTTAAATACATTTGGATACGCAAATGCCTCTATTGTTTATAACCAGAGTGGTATTTTCAGATAATGTTTTTCCCTTATTTTCTCCCATGTTGATAGTAAGGCTTCTCGAATATAATGTCTCCAAAAATATCCATGCACTTTACTTTCCTTATACCATAAAAATGCATGCCACCCCAATTGCAAATCATGACCTTCCAATGTTAACAATCTAATATTTCTCAAAACAATCCATTCTTTCATCCACATCAATATTACTGGGTAATCCAAACTGGGTAATGCAAAACCTCCTCTTATTCTAGTGCCCTGTAGTAGTTTTAGTTTAATTCTTGAATTCTTCCCCTACCATATATATTTCAACATCATTTTATTTAAGTCCTCAAAGTATTTTTTCTCTACATTTATTGTAATCGTCAGAAACAAATATAATATCCTTGGTAATATATTCATTTTAATTGTAGATGTTCTCCCTGTCAAAGAAAGTTGTAAATTTTCCCACTTTTCCAGATCTGTCATAATCTGCTATTTTAATTTATTATAATTGTCTTCCTTAAGTGTTCCACATCTAGCTGTCAATTGTATCCCCAGATATTTTACTTTTTTTGTGATCTGGATGTTTAGACTTTCCATTAATACTTTCCTTTGGTTTTCGGTTATGTTCTTCACGAAGATCTTGGTTTTTTTCCTTATTTATCTTCAGTCCTGCCACCTCTCTATATTCTTCTATCTTTTCTATCAACTTAGAACCTGACTCTAATGGTTCTTCTAGTATAAAAACCAGATCATCTGCAAATGCTTGTAGGTTATACTCCTCGTTTTTAATCTTCATTCCCTTTATTTCCTTGTTTTTCTAATATTTCTATTATAAACTTCCAAAGTTAATACAAATAACAATGGTGACAGCGGGCATCCTTGTCTAGTTGCTTTCTTGATACTAATATTATCAGTTAAATCTCCATTTATCATTACTTTTGCTGATTGTTTATCGTATATTGTCTCAATCGTTTTAATAAACCTTTCTCCAAAACCCATCTCTTCCATTTGCAACAACGAGAACCACCAATTGACATTATCAAATGCCTTCTGTACATCTAAAAAGGCCAATGCCATTTTTTTCTCTGGATGGGGTTCATAGTATTCCAATGTATTCAATATTATCCTCATGTTGTCTTTTATTTGTCTCTTAGGCAGAAAGCCATTTTGATCTGTATGTATAAAATAGTTTAAATAACTTTTTATAGAAGCCAATATTTTATAGCCTGCATTCAGCAAGATATGGTCTTTATCTGTTGTAGATCAGTATCTTCTTTTGATATAAGAGTAATATATGCCTCTGTCCATGAAGTAGGTATTTTAGCTTTTGTCAACATCTCATTCATTGCCTCTAATATTATAATGCTAAGCGACTCCTGTAGCATCTTATATAATTCTGCTGGTAATCCATCTGGGCCAGGAGCTTTTCAATTATTTTGTCTGTTTTTCACCTCTGTCACTTCCATCATTGTTATTTTCTCTTCTAGCGTTGACTTAGTTTCACTTGGTATTTTAGGTAATTCTGCTTCTTTTAAGTATTGATTAACTTTCCCTTTTTCAATTGTCTCTTGTTCAAATAGTTTCTTGTAATATTTTTGTACTATTTCTTTCTTTTCTTCGTTCCCATAACAAACCATTCCATTCTCATTTGTTAATTGCAATATATTTTTTGACTCTTTATCTTTTTTCAGTTTATATGCTAACCATCTTCCTGGTTTATTTGCGTTTCAAAGAAATTCCGCTTAGCACTTCTAATATTTTGTGTCAATTCTTTTTCCATTAACCCCAGTTTGTGCTTAACTATGTCCATTTGACTTTTAAAATTCTTTTAAAATTCTTTTGTTCAGGTGTCTTTGTAACTCTGATTTCTTGTAGTCCTCTTTTTGGATCTGTCGTGCTTGTCTTTTTTTGATATTCCTCTTTCTTGTATAAGTTACAATCAGGCCTCTAATATAGGCCTTCATTGTATCCCATACATTTTGTAATGAAGTTTCTTCCTTTTTATTTGCTTTAAAAAAGAAAGCCAGTTCTTTTTCCAAATTTTTCGTGAATTCTTTTTCTTTCAAGATTATTCAGTCCATCTTAACCTTTTCCTTTGTCCTTTCCATTTGACCCATATTGGATTATGGTCTGTCCATAATTGTTTCAATGCATATTTCTTGTATGTTTAAAATTAATTCTGGTGTCATCCAAATCATCTATTCTTGACCATGATGAATGTCTATTTGAGTAAAATGTATATTGTCTGTTTTTATTGTTTAATTCTCTCCATACATCTTGAATACTTAATTCCTCTGCCATCTTGAAAAAAGATTTGGTAATGTCTTTCTATTTTTTTAATTCTGTGTTTTGTAGTCCAACTCTGTGTCTACAATAGGATTAAAGTCTCCTAGAATACATATACTATCATATTCCAATTCTGTTATTTTCTCATGTAATTTTTTATAAAATTCTTATTTCTCATTCAGTGCATATATTGCTATTAAAAGTATTTGTTGGTTATCATCTATTCTACCATCAATATTCTCTCTTCTTCATCTGTAAAGATTAATTTAGCTTTTATTGTATTATTAATGTATAAGATTACACCTCTTTTTTATTGTTGTGCCAATGAAGCATATACATTCCCAATTCTAGGATGATCCAAGAGTTGAACATGTTGTTTTTTAATATGTACTTCTTGCAGACAGATTATATCTGGTTTTAGTTTTTCTACCTTATGAAATGTTTTTTTCCTTTTAATGCCCGAGTTCAAGCTTCTTTTCTTCATCCATTATTTACACTTTATATGTAGGGTTTACTGCTCTCATTGTTCTTTGTTCTTTTGCTTCTATATTCCGGCCTACCACCTATTGCTCCTTCTTCTAATATTCTTTTTTTTCTTTTCTCTTTATCCCTTTCTTCAGCCAAATCCACTTGGTTAATTAAATCCTTCTCTCTTGGCCTCTCTTCTTCCTTTCCTCTAAAGTATTCTTCATAAAATAGCTCTGCTTTCTCTATTGAATCCAGTCTATGCCTTCGTTCTTGCCAGATAAACATCAAGCCTTCTGAAATCAACCAACTATAATTCACTCCTTTTTAAATTAAGTTTTAATTAAGTTATTTGTCAAGATACTCTCTTCTCAAATTTCTCACTCTTCTCAGTACCTGCTTCAGAACTGTGATTGTTTTTTCTTTGTATTTCAATGGGTCATCTCTCACTTTCTGTAATATTTCTGTTTTAATTGTTTACTTAGTAAATCTCACATGTACTTCTATGGATAGCTTACGTCTCATAGCATATCCAGTATAAGCTTGAAATACTTTATCGATTCTATCCATCATTTTTTCTTTATGTGTCTCCATGGCTTCTGCCAGCATTTCTGTCATTGTCTCTGCAAGTTTTTTCCTTTTTCTTCCTCCGTATTTTGAAATCTTAAGTAGAAATCACCCTATCCATCTTTAGAGCAATCTCATATATATATATGACATAAAACATAAAACCTTCTTTCCATTGTACATTGTGTCGGTTGGTACAAATCTTGTGCACAATATCAACAATCCTTCCCTTCTAAATATATTGTTAAAATTTATATTACATAAATATGCGTATTGCATTATATTATTATTATCTACTTATTGGATTTTATTTATAAACTATATCATTCTTTTCAAGAAAATTTCAGGTTTTTTTAAAAATATCTCAATTCATAATATCATTCATTTCATTATAATCCATTGTAACATATCACACTGTCTTACCTTTACTCTATCATGTTTATATTGTATTATATTTTATTTCCCTACTTTCTTTTCTAACTATTGATAAAATAAATCCCAAATTTTATAATACTCTTTATCTTCTTGCTCTCTAATTGCTAATATCAATTTACTCATTTCTGCACATTCCATTATTTTCATAATCACCTCTTCTATTTGTATTTTCCCACTTTTCCAATTTTTAGAAAATACAATTCTAGCTGCTGTCAAAACATTTATTATCAAATATGTCAATTCTTTACTGTATCCTTCAGGTAAAATACCCAATAAAAATATTTCTGATTTCAAGTCTATATGTTGTTTTGTCATTTTTTCCAGCCATGTATGAATTTTAGTCAAGTATCTCTTGGCTTCCACACACATCTGCCACATGTGGTAATAAGATCCAGGTATCTGATGACACTTCCAACATTTCTCCAATTTATTCTTGAACATCTTTGTTATCCTTGCCGGGGAGTAGATGCCACCTGTAAAACATCTTATACAAATTCTCTTTATATGCTGTTGACATTGTTATTTTATAGTTTTGAGACCATAATTTCTCTTCCATGCTGCTGCGAGAGCCCAGGATGGGTTAGATTTCTGATGATGTCATCAAGCTGAGTCTATTCTTGTATATAAAAGGCCAGCCCCTGGGAGTCTCCCCAGCTTTGACTCAGCTCCTTTTAGTCAAGCAAGCTGTGTCTCTGAAAGTGTTAGCAGTTTTTTCCTTCAAATTACTCACTTGACAAAGCTGTTACAGCTTTATTCAGCTCCTGGGGATACAGGCAGCTGCATCTTCAGGAGAGCGGGACTCCGCTCTCCTGCAACGTTAAGAATTCAAAGTTGCCAGTCCATCAGGAAGGCAAACAGGGAAGCATCCCATCCAGCCTTCTCTACAGCCTTCTGTTGTGAGCAACCGCAATTGCTAAAGATTGGCAAAATTATAAAAACAGCCAGTTGATCACTTTGACGGAGGCTACTCTTCTCCTTCGGCTGAACTTCTCGCTTGGGGCTCGTAGCAGCCTAAGGAGCGACAGCATTAACTGGAGGCTACAACACATGCGGTGGCCATCTTGAGGGAGACAACCTTCCATCGCACAAGGTGAGTGGCCATTTTAACAGGCCCTACCATAGTATCGGCCTTAAAGGGAAAACTTTTTGGCTTCTGTCATATAGGCAGCACATACTGAGGGTAGTTACCAGCACCTCTTGTGCTTTGCCTATGCTTGCCATGGATCAAGACAATACACAGGCCGAATTTTCTTCCCCAGAGGAACAGGCCCCCCCAGCCATCCAAGAGAAAAAGACACAGACAGTGCTCTCAATCAGTTCAACAAGAGATGGCTGCAAAAATTAAGGCTAAGGCTCTAGCCCCCAAGAAAACTACCCAGGCTGAACTTAAGGCAGAGAAGCGAAAACAAGCTGCCTTAGGCAGTTTAATAAAACAATAGAACAAATGAGAGGGCAATTGCAACAGGCCTCCCAGTCAGGGGAATTCCACGGTCACAAGGGAAGCCCTTCTAGGGGAAGCGAGGAGATCTCAAGACCCCTTGGACACCCTCCATCTTGGTCCCCTGAGACTTGAGGAACAACAAGATCCTCAAGATTTAAACAGGTCAGGGCCTAATTTCAAACAGGCTTCTTGGCCCTACGCACCCCCCTCCTGAATGCAGGGTAGTTCCCGGCCTAGGCCAGAAGCTACCTTTACCCTCACTGCTGCGGGCCTTCGCCCCTCTGACCATTCCATCAATGACAGGCCCTGGGAGATTCAAGATGTGGTATCTAGTGCCATCAGATGGGGGTTGGCTGAAAGATTCCAACAAATCCTTCAGCCTTTAGAAAGGGCTCACTCCTTTTTCCCTACCCAAACTCCAGGCCCCTGGCCTCCTCAGAGAGGATACCACCTACCCCAGAAGCATAGGGCCCTCTCCTCCCACGCAGAATGGGATAATTATGGGGAGGACGACTGCGCTAATCCATCTGATCACAGTCAGTCTCCTCGATCAGATAGGGAAGAAGGGGAGATCTGGGACCCTAACCTCTCAGAGGAGGAAGACTCTTGCCCAGATCGACCACCCTCAGCCGCAGTCTTCAAACCAGCCTTATTCAAGCCACTCCTACATAAGGCTCTGGTTACTGCGAAGCTGTCCCCTGAGGAAGCGGCTCCCGAACCGCAAGTGGAATCCTCGGGACAAGGAGACTCCCTCTTCTCCAAACCTGTAGTCTATATGTAGGTTTTACCTTCCCCTATAATATTTCTTGACCTAGTCAAGGAACAATGTGCTTCCCCTGCTGCAGGTCCTCGCCCTTCATCTCATGACAGATGATTTTACAATGTGGGCCCGTCCCTAGCCAATGCTCTCGCTGTGCCCTCTGTAGACACCCCAGTCGTTGCCTCATATTCTTCCTCTGGCACTCCCACCAAGCCAGAGGACGTACTTAAGGCAGAGGATAAACATTCCAAACAGACCCTCAAACGCAACCACCAATCAGCTGTGTGGGCTGTTCGGGCGGCGACTGCAGCATCATTTTTCATGAGGGCTTCTCTACTCTGGCTGTACCAACTCCAGGACTGAACCCCGGCATCTGATGTCAGGTCACACCAGGACCTCAAAAAAATCATAGCAGCAGTGGAGTTCATGGCAGTTGCCACTCTCAGTTCCACCACATTTGCAACCAAAGCCATGGCCTCCTCAGTAGCAGAGAGAAAACTCTTATGGCTTCAGAATTGGCAGGCGGAGTCACATCGGAAGCTGGCTTCGGCACCCGTGCAGGCGAAAAGCTCTTAGGCGATGCACTTCTCATCAAAACCAGGAACGAAAGATTCTTTCCTCCTCAGGAAAGAAAACTGACTATTGTCCAGCTCCTTATTTCCCACCTACATTTCAGGCCGAGACTACCCCCCATTTATCCTGGCCACAGAGGGCGTATTCCCAACGTCAAGATCAACGCCCAGACACTCCGAGCAGACAACAACCTCCTGCGGTTAAATGGCCCTTTCGTGGGGGAGGGGGTTGTTCAGTCGCTCCAAATAATCCCTCGTTTTCCCCACCCATCAGAGGTCATTTAACTTTCTTTGCCTCCAGATGGCAGGAGTCAACAATGGAGGCCTGGATACTCAATACTGTAAGGTCAGGTTTACAATTGGAATTTCTCTCGGCACCCCCAGAGAACTTTGTGTTCTGCCCCATCTCGCGGTACAGTTCAGAAAGGGCCCTCATGGAATCCAACACCTATTAAACATAAGGGCTATTCAACCTGTTCCGGATTTTATTCTCGACTTTTTGTGGTCCCTAAGATCTCCGGGGGTCTCATACAGGTGTTTCAAAATGCAGACCTTGCATTCCATTTTAGAGAGCATTCGGTAGGGCGACTTCCTCTCCTCCATTGACCTCACGGAGGCCTACGTCCACATTCCTATTTGGCCTTACCATCGCCAGTTTCTCCATTTCTGTTACAAGCATCACCACTTCCAGTATCGAGCCCTCCCCTTCTGGCTCTCATCAGCTCCAAGGGTCTTGACAAAGATCCTAGCGGCATTGGTTGCTTTGCTCCAGTCTGTTCCTGTAAGGCTCCAATGCTACCTAGATGACATTTTGAGACAGTCATCCTCCATCCTCTCCACCCATCGAGACCTACAAATTGCACTTTGCCATCTTCAGAACCACAGCTTTTCCATCAACACCAAGAAAAGCCATTGTTAGGGATAACATTGGTTACCTAACTTAGTTTGGGTAAAAATAATATATAAACTATGTTAGTGAGTTTAAGTGTAAGTATCACTTTAACTGCAAAACATGTATTTTGGGTGCGGTTGTAAAATCACCATAAGAGGGAGCAAGAGAGCTCACTGTTAGCTGACTTTTACTGTAGTAGCTGACAGTGTTGGATTGAGGGTGATTACTGTGTGTTTCCCTGCTGTTGCTGAGAGAAGAAAAGGGGTTTGATTTTCTTCATATCTCTGACTGCAAAAGAGATATATTGCTGGACTGATTATATGTAAGTTTACTGACCTCTATTTTCAACACTGGACTTTGCAACTGATTAATCCCTGGATGGACTGAACTTGTGTATAACATATGGACTGTTTTTGACTATGCTATAACTCTTGCTGGAATAAAAAACTATTTAACTGGCACAGTGTATCTGTCTTACTGAATGTAAACTACAACAACGTTTATCTCACATCATTTGCCTACCTGCTAGACTGCCGTTGCATGTTCTGCAAGGGTGTGTATCCCTAACAGCCATCTTTCACCAGCCACCAGACTGCTCCACCTGGGAGCAGTCATTGGCACAACTCTCTGCCAAGTATTTCTGTCTCCAGATCGGGGGGGGGGGACCTTACCAAGATCATCCGTCAGGCTCAACGTCAATGCACTGTTCCCCTGTCGCAGCTCTCCACTCTTCTGGGGAAGATGGTCTGGTGCATCGGCATTGTCCCGTGGGCACGGCTTCACTCCCCATCTCTACAATGGTTCCTGCTCCCTTTCCAATGAGCAGGAACCAGCACACGTCAACCAGTGTCCAACTTATTCCACAGGCCCTGTGTTCATTCAAGTCCTCTGGAAGGGACATCCATTCAAGGAGCCAGACAGGCTACTGATTACCATGGACACCAGTCTTCTGGGTTGGGGGGCCCATATGGAGTGCCAGATAGCTCAGGAAATTTGGTCCCAGTCAGACAAAAGCTGCCCCATAAACTGGCTAGAGCTCAGGGCCATATCTCTGGTACTGAGACACTTCAGGGCCAAGACACCTGGATTCCATGTACCTCCACATTGATGGACAACATAGCCGCAAAAGTGCACATCAACAGGCAAGGGGAAATGAGGTCCAAGGCCCTCATGAGGGATGCCATTATTGAAGCAAAAAAATTGTAATCTGAATTCAACAGGGAAATGGGTCTGTAATTTATAATTTGTTGCAGGTCGGTATCCTCTTTTGGTATTAGAGTAATGTACGCCTCTGTCCATGATTTGGATATTTTAGTTTCAGACAAGACTTCATTCATCACATCTAGCATTGGAATGCTTAAAGATTCCTGTAAGGTTTTATAAAATTCGCTGGCAGCCCATCTGGTCCTAGTGCCTTCCCAGTATTTTGTCTCTTTAACGCCTCAGTTAATTCTAGAGATATACGGTGAGATGGCTGGTTTGAAAATAAATAAAGACAAAACAAAGATTCTGACAAAGAACATGCTATAAAGACAAAGAGAAGAGTTGGCAGACCTTTTGAAAATTCAAGTTACGAACAAAGTTAAATATTTGGGGATACATTTGACATCAAGATGTATTACATTGAAAGAGAACAACTATATTAAACTTAAACAGCAGATAGCATCTGATCTGAAAAAATGGGAAAACCTATAATTGTCATTGATAGGTAGAATTTCAACAATCAGGATGAATATTTTACCCAGAATTTTATATTTGTTTCAAACAATACCAATTAGGTTAGGTAAAGATTACTTTGAAGAATTAAATAAAATTGTGTTGAAGTATATATGGCAAGGTAAGAAAGCAAGAATAAAATTAAAACTCTTACAAGATGCTAGAATTAGAGGAGGATTTGGCCTTCCTAATTGGGAGTTGTATTACCAAGCTGCAAATTTAATGTGGGCCAAAGAATGGATAACGTTAAGAAAGACAAGATTGTTGACATTAGAAGGACATGATTTATTATTGGGCTGGCATGCTTTTCTATGGTATAAGGGAACTAAATCACAGGGCTATTTTGGAAGGCATTACATACGGGAATCGTTATGGTTGAATTGGGAGAAAATTAAGAGACAATGCTATTTGAAAATTCCAGTTTGGTTATCAACTATTGAAGCCTTTTCTTATCCTATAACATATAAGAAGGAACAAGCAGTTAGATATGGGGAAATATTGGATGAAAAGGGTGAACTTAAAACGATGCAAAATTTAGAAGAACAAGGTATAAAGATAAATTGGTTTTCATATGCGCAAATACATTCAAGGTATCTTAAAGATTCTAAAACAAGGATTTTATGATAAATTGACTGACTTAAATAGGATTTTGACAGGTACTGATGAAAAAGTGATAAAAAAATTATATAGTTATTTGCTGGAAATTAAATTAGAGGAAGAACAAGTTAAAGAAACAATGATTGCTTGGGGGAAGAATTTTGGATATGGGATTGATTTAGAGAAATGGCAAAAATTGTGGTCTCAAAATTATAAAATGACAATGTCAACAGCATATAAAGAAAACTTGTATAAGATGTTTTACAGGTGGCACTTTCCCCCGACAAGAATAGCAAGAATGTTTAAGAACAAATCTGAAAAATGCTGGAAATGTCATCAGATACCTGGCTCATATTACCATATGTGATGGACTTGTGAGGAGGCCAGAAAATACTGGACTAGAATTCACATATGGTTGGAAAAAATGACAAAGAAACATATAGATTTGAAACCAGAGATTATTTTATTGTGAATCTTACCTGATACATATAATAAAAACTTAAAGTATTTGATTGTAAATGTATTAACAGCGGCTAGGATTGTATTTGCTAAAAATTGGAAGAGTGAGAAAATACCATCAGAGGAAGAAATTATTAAGAAAATATTGGAATGTGCTGAAATGAGTAGATTGACATTTGAAATTAGAGAACAAGAAGATAAACAATTTTATGAAGTTTGGGATCTTTTTTATCAATGGTTAGATAATAATACAATAGAATAATAGAATATTTAGAAACCTAGGAAATAATGAAAATACATTTTTTTTGTATTCTTTTGTCTTGATAACATCTTTATAAAATTTTATTACGATAGACTTGGTATGATTTTATGATCTGTTAGAAAATAAGGTAAGTAAATTATAGTTATCTCGCTTAAGTATGAATTAATAAAATTATGGTCAAATGATTGTTTAATAATGATATTAGGACATATAATTGTTGATTGATGATATGAGTTATTATGTAACATAATTACAATGGTGACTATGAAATGGATGCACAAAAAAGAGTGGCAAACCAACCGATACACTGTCTGTAAATTTATGAAGGAGGATGATGCTTTTATGTTTGATGTCTTATGTTTGATGTGTTTTTGTTTATTGTCAAAGTCAATAAAACTTTTACTTAATAACGCCTCAGTTAATTCCATCATTGTTATTTTCCCTTCTAACATTGTCTTAATCTCCTCAGATATCTGAGGTAACTTTGCTTTTTGTAAATATTGTTTCACTTTTTCTTGATGAATGTTCTCTTGATTATATAATTTTTCATAATATTTTTGTATTATCTTTTTCTTTTCATCATTTCCATTACATGCCCTTTCTTGATCATCTTTTAGTTGCAGTATCTTTTTTGTTTCTCTCTCTTTTTCCAGCTTATATGCCAATCGTCTGCCTAGTTTATTTGCATTTTTGAAAAAAAATTGTTTAGCACTCCTAACTTTTTGGGCTAACTTTTCTTTTTCCATCAACCCCATTTTATGTTTAATTATGTCCATTTGATTTTTAATATTCTTTTTTGTGGAAATTTTTGGAAGTCCTTTTCAAGTTTCCTGTAATCCTCCTCTAACTTCTGTTGTATTCGTTTCTTCTTGATTTTTTCCCCTTATATAATCTATTATCAAACCTCTGGCAAAGGCCTTCATGGTATCCCATAAGTTTTGCAGTGAGGTGTCCTCTTTATTATTATTCTTAAAAAAGAAAGCCAGTTCCTTTTCCATTTTTTGTAGAAATTTTTTCTTTCAGTATTGTGTTGTTCAAAGTCCATCTAGATCTTTTCCTCTGTCCTTGACACTCAATTTGTATTGGATTGAGGTCACCCAAGTACTTGCTTCAATATTGACTTCTTTTAGATCGGAAATCAAATCGGTTGACATCCAAATCATATCTATTCTTGACCATGATATATTTCTATAAGAATAAAAGGTGCGTTGTCTGTTCTTTGTGTTTCTTTTCCTCCAAACATCTTGGATGCTTAGTTCCTCTACCATTTTGAAGAAGGATTTCGGCAAAGTCTTTCTATTCTGTCTGTTAGTTTTCTGAGTTGTATAGCCCAAGTTTACATCTACTATTCCATTAAAATCTCCCATAAGTCATATATTATCATATTCCAATTCAATAATTTTGTTGTGTAAATTTTTGTAAAATTCTTCTTGTTTTTCATTAGGAGCATATATTGCTACTAAAAGTATATTTACGTTGTTGTCAATTATTTCTAGCATTAATATTCTTCCTTTTTCATCTGTAAAAATTAATTCAGCTTTAATTGTATTTTTAATACATAATGCAACTCCCCTTTTTTTCTTTTGAGCCAATGAGGTATATAAGTTCCCAATTTTCATATTATTAACATCTGAACATGTTTTTTAATATGGACTTCTTGTAAGCAAATTATATCCAATTTTAGTTTTTCTAATTTGTGAAATATTTTCCTTCTTTTTATAGCCAGATTCAGTCCATTTATATTCATTGTGATTAGTTTCTTTTCTTCCATTGTTCATACCTTATATGTAGGGTTTATAGCTCTAGTAGACCTTTGCTCTCTCACTTCTTTATACTCCACTCTTCCAGCTACTGCTCCTTCCTCACATGTTGCTTATTCTTGGATTATTTTATCTCTTGCTTCAACCATTTCTTCTTGAATTTTGATTATTTCCTCTTCTCACAATTTCTCATCCTCTTTCCCTCTAAAATATTCTGCATAAAATAGTTCTGCTTTCTCAGTTGAATCTATTCTATGCTCCTGCCAGGTGAACATAAGACCTTCAGGAAACAGCCATCTATAATTCACACTGTTCTTAATTAAAAATTTTGTCAAGAATTGATACTCTCTTCTTATTTCCCTCACTTTCCTTGGTACTTGTTTTTGGACCACAGTCGTCTTTTCTTTATATTTCAGTGGTTCATCTCTTGAGCTTTGTAGAATTTGTGTTTTAATTGCCTTTTTAGTAAGTATTCTTTCTTCATTCTTCATCATCTGTTGTATATTTTCCACTTTCTCTTCAACATGTTTCCCTTGTTCTTGTATTGCTTGTATCATTGTCTTAACTCCTGCATTGGAAATTCCTTTTTCTCTTTCTTTCTCTTTCTCTTTTTCCTTTTCCTGCTGTAGCATAGGGTGTGTTGATCGCTGACCAGCTGGGCTTAAGGAAGAGGAAGTAGGGATCGAAGATACTGTTGCAGCTGTCTTCCTCATCTCAAATTAATTATAATCCCAAACAAAGAATATCTGCCAATTAATCCAAATTCTACTTTCTTCAGATTCTTCTCTGTTTCAACAAACTTTCAGCACTTTGCTCTTTATCTTCCTTTTGGGTTTAAACAGGTTGCTGTTAGAAAAACAATTCTTAAACTTTCCAATTTTTCTGGTACCTCTAGGGGGCACTATTGCTTTACTTTGTTTTCATTCCTTTGTTATATTGTATTCAAAAAGGTTTCAAAAATATAAAAAAAGAAAAGTTTCACTTTTAGAGTTACAGGTTATTAAATAGCAAATTAAAAAGGGGAAAATAATCCAGAATTAAAATTAAAACTGTATTTTCCAAATTGTTAGTCCAGTCCACTTAAAAAAGAACAAATTAATATTTCTATTAAAATACGTAGTAAAATAGCCTTAATTGGATCTCACAATATAAACATGCTTTCCCACCACTAGCTTTCTCTTTTGTCTTCAATCTTGTTAGATTTTCTTTTTCTCCTTAGGGTGCTCTTTAATCCTTAGTGGAAAAAAAAACTTTTAAAATTTCACCCAGTTCCAACACACTTGCCTTGTGCTTTCCCTTTTGTTCTGTAGCTGTCCCAGCTTTCCAGCAGTCTTCATGGCTGCTTGCCTCTGCCACCAATTCAAGAAGCTTTCCTTGATCAACCAGGGACTTTGTGATGTCCCTGGGATTGACAAGATGTTCCTCCTTCTGTCACCATTTCTCTGGGACAGTTTAGATCCAAAAAGAATATTGACAGTTCTTTCAGGAGCTCCCGAATCCCTGTCTTCCCACCGTGACTCCAGCTCCACCCCCTGCACAAAGGGTTCTAAGGCTAGCTGTGGTCCAGATGGACATTACCAGTTGAAGATCGAGGCCCCATTGACCGGGTCAGATTCACCACCTCATGGGCCGGATCTGGCCCGTGAGCCTTGAGTTTGATACCCCTGTTCTAAATAAATAAAGTATTTTTTTCATAGTTATACATTTCTCAATGACATGCTGAAGTATCCGATCTGCAAGCCCTGCTCACCCCCGAGATAAAATATTTCCCAATTTAAGTTCACTGTCACCTTGTTACCCTTTCAATATGCTTTCTGCCTAACTTCTTTCCAGGTTTTTCAAGTTTAACAAGTAACCTCCTGTAAATTTTTGTATTCATTCCTATTGTATTTTTCTTTGTAGAACAACAGTAATGACATTCTTAGGCATTAAAGCCAGCTGGATGACTTTGGTCTAGTCACTCTCTCTTAGCCCACACACCTCGCAAGGTGAGGAAAATAAGGAAGCAACAGTATTAAGTATTCTCGCTGCCTTGAGTTACATATAAAAAGGATAAAGTATAATAGTCATTATATTTTGTGAAAAGTGGCATAATAGCACTTATACTGAAAGGAAATTTATAATGTGACTATAGTTTGCTTAGCAAGTTAACTTTAAGAGAGAATCTAGAGCAGTGGTCGCCAACCGGTGGGCCGCGGCCCACTGGTGGGCAGTGAGAAAATTTTGGTGGGCTGCAGAGAAATCTCACTCCCAGAGCAACCCCCCCAAAGCAATTAATCCAGGCTGCGCAGAAACACAAGGCTGCACTGCCCACATGGCCTGCAGGAACCCTCCCCACCCACTCACTCCTTACCCGGTAAACTTGCCTGCTAAATTTCTATTTTTCCTTTTTCCAACCATCATCTGTTCTGCTGTGCCGGGAGATTTAAATTAGCTAGGAAGCAGGAAATTGTTGGACTTCTTGCTTTCTAGCTAGTCTTTAGATCTTCGGCTCTGCTTTTAAGCACAGCCGAACCTCCCTTAGGACTGAAGTTTTGCTTGCAAGCAAATTCAGTGCAGACTCACAGCAAGCAAATTTGAGAGACTGAGCTAGCCGATGGCAGATAGATAGATCACTGAATGATTCTGTGAGCAACTCAATCTGCCTGCTTTGCCTGATTTTGGGTAAAAGTTGCTCTTTTTTAAAATAAAAAAATCAATATTTACATGCATGGTATGTTGTGAGTTAATTTTGTGAGTTTGCTTGCTTGCAAATTTTATGAGTTTGCTTGCAAGCAAATTTTATGTGACAGACTGAGCTAGCCAATGGCAGATAGATAGATTTCTGAATGAATTTGTGATTCTGTGAGCAACTCAATCTGCCTGCCTGCTTTGCCTGATTTTGGGTAAAAGTTTCTCTTTTTTAACAAAAAAAATTCAATATTTATATAAATATTTATAATATTTACATAAAAGCCATGCCCAGCCAGTCACATGACCACCAATCCACACCCACAAATTAGGCCACACCCACAGAACCAGTTAGTGGTCCCTGGGATCTAAAATTATGAGTTTGCTGGTCCCTGAGGTCCAAAAGGTTGGCGACCCCTGATCTAGAGCATTGTTATACCTTGATAGTTATACATTTATATGGACTTTGTGTACACATATTCCTAAATATATAGGAATAATATTTCTTACTCAGTGTTAAAACACTATTTCTTTATATTATTAAATACAATAGTTTGGTATAGAAATATGTATAACGTATGACAGGGATGTCAAAGTCAAGGCCCACAGAGTGCTTAAATCTGGCCCATGGGGCTGTCCTGGAAACAGCAAAGGACTGGGGCATGGTGCCTCTGCCAGTGAAAATGGAGCTGGGGGGGGCACACACAGTCCTCCTGGGCTCCATTTTCAACCATGCTGGCCTCCTGCAGCCCTCTGCCAGCAGAAACGGAGCTGGGGGGGGCATGTGCAGCCCTCCTGGGCTCCATTTTTGGCTGTTTCAATCTACTACATCCCTCTGAAAACAGCTGGGGTTGGGGGGCTGGCTGCAGAAAGCTGTTGTGGCCCAAAATTGGGGCCTGGAGGCTGCACATGGCTCCCTGAGCTCTGTTTTCTCTGGCAGCGGGCTAGCAAAACAAACTAAAAACAAAGCAAAACAAAAGGAGGAATATTTCCTCTTTTGCATTTGAGCATCCAAGAAGGGTCAGGAAAGGGGAAAGGGAAAGAGGAAAGACAAAGAAAAAGAAGGAAAGATGGGAAGAGAGCAAGGTAGGAAAAATAAGGAAAGAGGGGAAGGAAGAAGAAGAATGAAGAGGGAAGGAAGGAAGGAAAGGAAGGAAGGAAGGAAGGAAGGAAGGAAGGAAGGAAGGAAGGAAGGAAGGAAGTTGGTTTTATGATTAATCATAATTTAATATATGATTTTGGTCTATTTAAACCTCTTATTGGGAAGTATTTAACCTTTGGTGACCCTATTTTACAGGTAGTTTCTGCATTTCTCAAGCAGAAATGAAGAATAAAAAACAATCTGTTCAAAATGCAGATGATGACAAACATGAAGCTGCAAAAGGTAGCTAACTTATTTGATTTTCTAAAAGAAATGAGACTAAAATACTCAATTATATTTCTTTTGATTATATTTCTAGGTCAAATATATACATTATTTTATAGATATTAACATCTTTCTGAAACTTTTGGATTTACTTCCTACAAGTATCATTTTATATTTGACAAAGTTGATAGGAGCTGAAGGTACTTTCTCGGTCAGATTCTAGTTGAGAAGTTTCCTGCTTGCGAAAATATTACAATTGTTGCTATTATCACAGATTAACAATTGAAAAGGGCTATGTGCCACTAGGAAATGATTCAGTAAAAATTTATTGGATGTCTAAATTTGGTGCCTAATTTTAGAAACACAGTACATATTAACTAAAATAATTGGTTCTTCCTTAAATTTTCTGGAATTTCTCCTACATGTAAAGGTCTATTGTTATCTAAAAAAAATCAAGTTCTGACTTGTTTTTGTTTGTGTATGTGTGTGTGTCTGCACTATACAATAAATTTCAGATTAGCTGTTTAAAAGTAACATAATTTAGCTTAATTTTTTCTTTATTTTCCGTATTTTGTATTTTAAAATTTCAATCTACTTATATGCATTTCATAACAGGCGAGGAGAATGAAGATTGCTCTTACTCTTCTGACTTTTTATCGGATGAAGATTATCGCTGCCCAATCTGCCTAAATTGTTTGGCAGAACAGGAAGTTGGCTTTCCTGAAAATTGCAAACATATCTTCTGCATGGCCTGTATTCTTAAATGGGCTGAAGTAAGTCTTAAGAGCTGCAATCAAATTTAAAAAATAGTTTACTTAACTTTTTAAAAAATTATTAATAAAAATAATACTTTTTTTTGTTTTGGTTAGCATCCAAACAACAACTTCGTTACAGCTACTCCTGAACATTTCTTTTAACAATCATTTGAAGTTACAATAGCCCTGAAAAAAATGAGTTATGACCAGTCCTCTCATTTGGGGACTGTCACAGAGGCCTTGACAATTTGATCAATTTTCAAAATTTGCACCCAGCATATATTTATTTATTTATTATTTATTTATTTATTTGTTTGGTTGGTTGTTTGGTTGTTTTATATTGCTTCCTATTCGCCCATGGCGACTCATATTTAAAATCATATTTAAAACAAAAAATAAAAATAAAAATAATAAGAACTAACAAAAAGAATCAAATAAATTAGTAAAGTACAATAGAACAAAATTTGGAAAAACAGAAACAAAAACCAACTCCCACCCCCCACCCAGACAATAGCGGGTCACACTAGCCATTTGATGGGTTCCATCCCTCTCTGCGTTCCCCAGGCTTGCTGGCAAAACCAGGTCTTCAGTGCCTTTTGGAAGGCACTAAAGTATTAATGAGGGGGCCATTCTAATCTCTGGGGGAGTGATGTTTCAAAGAGATGGAGCCACCACAGAGAAGGCCCTTCTTCTAGGTCCCACCAGGTGTATCTCCCTCAGGGGTGGTACCCGCAGCATTCCCTGCCTCCTCTCTCTAATGGGTTGGGTAGATGTCACTGGCAAGAGATGTTTCCTCAGATAAGGGTTTTAAAGGTGACAACCAGCACCTTGAATTGTACCCAGAAGCAAATTGGCAGCCAACACAGCTCCTGCAGGAGAGGTGATACATGCGCACACTGTGGTCTGCATAAAACCATGCGGGAAGCTGCATTTTGCACCAACTGGAGCTTCCGGATGCTCTTCAAGGGCAGCCCCATGTAGAGCGCGTTGCAATAATCAAGACGGGAAGTGACTAGGGCATGAATGACTGTGAGTACGGACCACTGATCCAGGAAAGGGGGTAACTGGTGCACAACCTGCAGTTGCACAAAGGCCCTTCCGGCCACGACCACTACCTGCTCTTCGAACAGGAGTCGTGAGTCCAGGAGAACCCCCAGATTACGCACAGGGTCTATTTGGGGTAGTGCCACCTCATCCAAGATTAAAGGTGGTAATTCTCCCTGAACCAACAAACCCCAGACCCAGAGCCACTTGGTCTCGCATGGGTTTAGTTTCAACCTGTTGCTCCCCATCCAGCCTCTGACAGCTTCCAGACATTGCGAGAGGGAGGACACAGCAACACTTAACTGACCATGGGCCGGGACATAACAGCTGGGTATCATCAGCATATTAGTGATACCTCAGTCCATGGTGACAGATGATCTCATGCAGCGGTTTCATATAAATGTTGAACAGGAGTGGAGAGAGTACCGAGCCCTGCGGAACCCCGTAAAGCAGTGGGCGAGGGTTGGATATCTCCCCTCCTATCAACACTGACTGAGAGTGGCCACAGAGGAAGGAAGTGAACAAAGACAGCACAAGGCCTCCCACTCCCATCCCCTGAAGCCGTCCCAGGAGAATCCCATGGTCAATGGTATCAAAAGCCACCAAGAGGTCAAGTAGAGCAAGGATGGATGCACCACCCCATCCCGCTCCCGCCAGAGATCATCCAAAAGTGCAACCAGTGCTGTTTCTGTCTCAAATCCAGGCCTGAATCCTGACTGGTAGGGGTCGAGATAATCCGTTTCATCCAGAAACCTCTGGAGCTGCTGCACGACCACCTTCTCAACAACCTTCCCCAAAAAGGGAAGATTGGAGACAGGTCGGAAATTATCCAACCGGGTGGAGTCCAGCGATGGCTTCTTAAGAAGAGGGCGGACCACAGCCTCCTTAAAGTGCTGGGGCACCGTCCCCTCCTGTAGAGAAGCATTAATCACCACCAGAGTCCACCCGCCTGTCACCTCCTGGGAAGCCAGGGGGGGCAAGGGTCTAAAATAAAGGTGCTAACAACATTTATGTTGGTAGCAATGTCCTAAGGTCACATGATCACCATTTGGAACCTTTCCAGGGGGCTTCAAACAAGCAAAGTCTATGGGGGTAGCCAGATTCACATAACAGCTGCAGTGATTCATTCAAAAATCACAGTAAAATCATAAAATCCAAGTTAGCAATATTGTCTTATAGCAACAGTAGTTCTGGTCCTAATTGTGGTTGCAAATTGAGGACTACCTGTACTCATTCTTAAAGCAATTTTTGTAAACAGTAGTATCATATGTCTCTGTTCTGATAGGTATTGTAATACCTTTTACTGATCCCTTGTCACTTTTGATTTCCTTTCCTTAAAATAAGATCATATTGATTCAGTAGGATAATTCTGTTTTATACATACAATTTTTATTAAATATATTTTAATAAGATAAAAATAGTACAAATTTTAGAAAATAAAATAAATAGTGAATAGATAAGAAAGTAAGAGAAAATTAGAAAATAAAAAAGGGTGAAAGAAAAAGAATAAAGAAGCCTCTTCTTAACAGAGGCTTATAAATGCATTTATATTTTATCCTCCCTGTCTAAGAATACATCATAATTTCCTTCGTTTCATAGCTTATCCTTAGTAGGATTTAATTCTGAATAAATATTCATATGATTGTACAGTGTCCCTGCAGTTTGCTCTTGTATTTTTCATTCATTAATTTAAAATATTTACATGACTGCTTATCTACTGAAGGTGTTCTGGTCCCATACATACTAAACAGTTATTAATATTTACTGTAAATATAAACACCAAACTCGTTCCTTTCTTTTGCTGTACAGAACTAAAGAAATAATCTCTTTTCTTTGTAGTTGGAGATTAAAATCCCGAGTTTTGATGATTATTTTAAATGTGATTCCAAACAGAAATATAGCAGGCTGATATCTAGCTTGTACAGAGGATTGATGTAATGGAAAAATATTGAGCTATGTGCCACACATCATCTTTATTGCCAAAAACAGCTAGATATACGTTTATCATTATCCCACTAAAAATTACATTGGATTATAATATTCTTTGTAATATTTTGGATTAATCTGCAGGTTAAATAAGATACCAGACTAATACTTGCATTTGTATAGAACAAACAATATCTTTAGTTGTTAGCAAAAAACATGAAGCTTTAATCTAAGCATCCTCTAACCATAGCAAAATCGTTCCAGTTATTCTTTAGCTGTTATTTGCATAATTTTATCCAGAAAACTTCAAAAGTGTTTCCCTTTCAATGCTATTGTAAAAGCATTTCTGTTCAGAAATAAATCTTTTTTAATTCGAGTTTATTTCTGTGCAAGCATCTATTTTTTTTCAATCCCACTAGGTAGACCAGACCAGAAAATCAACTCCATAGTAAGATATATTTTATTGACACAGGCTGAAATAACAATCTCTTGCAAATGTGGTTCTGTTTTATACACATACATCCGTCTTAAGCCACAGTGAATCAGAGGGGAACCTGCCTGAGTAGTTTCCCAACGTCTTGTGCTCTCAGGGTTTAAAGAATGTTTCAGCCCCCTTTGTAACAGTTCTTGTGTAACTCTGTCAAGGTCCTCACTTATTTTTTACAAGTAATTGCAACCAAATTTATGCTGCTGGACCCCATATTCAGTCTGGCGTTGGGTGCCACCACACTCAAATAAATAACTTGTGTTTTGGTTATGTGCATATACTCCTTAATTTTAATTTTTTTTATTAAAAGAGCAATAGAAAAAACAAAAAAATGAAATGAATATGTGTGCATATATTAAAAGTATACATTTACCCCTAACTCATAAGTTGTTATTTATTCTTGTGAATATTATGTAACCTCAGTAAAGAAAAGGTTTAAATAAAAATTTAAAATATGAAAGACTCAATAGCATTCAAGTAAACCTATTTTTATTTCATTTTTTCTTTTTTTCCTAACTCCTTTATATATATTTTTATATTATGCTTTAAACATCTACAATTATTGCTCATTTCTATTTAGGTTATTTTAATTTTAAACAGTTTCTTTAAAAAAATTCCTAGAAAGAAAGGCTGCTTAAAGCTTTCCAAATAGTCAAAATGAAACAACTATTCCACCTGCTTAAAAGAAATTTTGTAACTGCTGAACATTTGAGGGAATTATATTGTTATTCTGCTCAAGGAATGGTTCTTAATTTTCTGCATTCTGTGTTAAATCAATCATTCAAGGATCGTCCAAGAATTTGTGGGTTATCTGTGTGAGTAAATAATAGTCACATTGCTCAAGCAAGAGTCTATTCATGTAAAGTTGCATGTTAATATATGTAAATTTATGTTTTATATTTGTGAACCCCCGTCTCTATAAAGGAGGGACTCAGTGGTGTACTATTAAACTTCAAAATGTAAAAAAGTTTATAAAAATTAAAATTAAATATGAAAAATAAATAAATGATAATACTTAGAACTCTGTGGATGCCAGGGATAATATGATGTAAGTTTATATTTTATATCCCTCGTGAATTATAACCAAAACCTATACTTATAATTTTAAAAAATTCAAATATTCATTTTAAAATTCTGAACATTAATTTAAACCTTTTAGACTAGAGCTTCATGCCCAATGGACCGCAAACAGTTCAAGGCTGTGTATAAACTAAATACTTCAGAAGATTCTGTAAAGGTACGTTCCAAGCTTTAATTTATAAAATTAGTTTTTCTAGTGTTTCTTTTCAGTAACAAAAGCATATATAGCAGCTGTAGATTTAATTCAAATGAAGCCTTACCTGGTTTTTTTTTTCTTTTCTGCTTTGAAACTTAATATGTCAGAGATTTTGCTTTACTCTTTTTCTGAGATTGACAATATATTGACTTAAAGTTCATTTGGGAAATAATACATTGAATATGTAGTAGTATTTGTAAATAGTTTAAACAAGTGAATATTGTTACAGATTCATTAATTTACTCCTAAAAAATAAACACTAGAATAAATTATTGGAAAACTTGTACTAATTTTAATGTTAATTTCTTCGCAGGTTCAAATAAAGCAACAAATAAGCAAAAAAGATGACATCGTCAGTTGTAATAAGGGCAAGAATTGCCCTATAACTATGAAAACTTGTAAAAGGTTAGCAATACCACATGTAAACAGTCTTTACATTATAAGAAAAACATTATTGTCACATTTGAAATACTTCAAATATGTTTTTGCATATGAAGTAGCCAATCAACATGGAGTTTGCAGTTTAGCCTGATGAGACACAAGCTCCCTATTGATTGGCTCCCCGCCCCCCCCCCCCCGCTGCCTTCACATCCTAATCCCTGAAGCAGCTTATTTAAATCAGCTAGTAAGCAGCTTCTCAGCTTTGGAAGCCATATTAGCAGCAGAAGCTTCCACACAGCCACATTCCTGTGCCTGGGAAATGGGGGGGGGGGATTTTGTAGAGTTGTTGTAGTTAGACATAGTAGCATTCTTCTTTACAGTCAAAATCATGTTATTCCTGCACCTGGAAAAGGAGTGGTTTAAGAAATGTCTCAAGTTAGAATGGAGGGTGTGTGATGGAGTGATGGGTGCAGGGGATGGATTTTGTGGTTTTTAATTATTGGAAGATAACCCAGAACTCTTAGATTCAGGATTTCCCAGATGTGCCAGTATGACAATTCTAATAAAATGGAACTTTGAGAAAATGCCCATCTTGGAGTTTTGGTGTTGGAGTTTATTTTCCTGGAATGCTGACACAGCAAGCAGGAGGCTGCTGCAGTGCTGCCCAGGCTAGGCCAAAACAAAGCCTTCAGGGATGCTGACCTCATGGCAGACAAGCCAAAGTATTTTATTCAGATGCTAGCAAAGCTGTTTTTCTTACATCTCACATTCTTACTGCTTCACCAGCATCTGAATAAATGACTTTTCTGCCATGTGGGTCAATCAATTATGGGATTCTGGAGATCATTGAAAAGTAAGTAAGTGATGGAAAATGGGGTGGGGAGGATCAGAATCTGGGAGGCTAGCAAGGCAGGGCCAGTGCCCGTAGAGATCCAGCGGGGCAGGATAGGTGGGGGAAGACAGGAGGACATGTCTCTGCGTCTCTGTGGTTGGTTGTAAGGGCAAACGACCAATATGTTGCAACACATGTAACTTTAGGACCAGGTTGTAAATTTTTTTTGGGGGGGGGGATCTAAAGTTTGAACAGACGCTAATTGATCTGTTGTATCTTGAGGAATAGCTGTATTCACAATCTTCACTATCAATCTTTATGTTGCTCTGAAGAACAAATATAGTTTTATTTTCTTATTTTTTAAAATAAAAATTTTATTTGGGTTTTCACAAAACATAATACAAGTAAAATTTCTTTTTTTGAGAATAGTATGGTCCCGGGTTATCACTTCTCCATACAGACACAAATTCAATTTCATATTCATCTTTGTGTCCTATTCCATATCTTATTACTATTTTAACATTTTCTCAATAATTTTCCCTTCCCTTAGTTTTCTCAATCTTACTTTTAATTATCTCATTCCTTTCTAAATTCAATTATATATATCTTTTTCTAAGTTTCAATACCTTTCTCGTCATCATATTTATACTTTGTCCTGTTTCAATTTTATATTTTCTTTTCTCATTAAACAAAATTTTCCCCTGTAGTTACTAATTGGAGTATGACACCTTTGTATCTTTTAATTTTTATCCATTCAACTCTTATTTAAACTTCAATTTATGCCTTTACAATTATAACATTCAATGTAACACATAACTTCCAGTCGAATTCTGCTTGGTTCATAAAGAACGCACTAAGTTCTTAAAGAGAATATATATATGTTTTCTTAAGTTTTCGCGGGTACTTACATGTATGGCATTCAGCTTTGTTCGGGTATTTTCCCATGTCATT
>BHEV01045900.1:0-10114 GCA_004319985.1 Emydocephalus ijimae
GCAATTGACAAATCAAATCAAATCAAATCAAATCAAATCAAATCAAATCAAATCAAATCAAATCAAATCAAATCAAATCAATAAATAGATAAAATACTTAAAGGAGGGTGACTTAAAGGAGGGTGCATGCCATGTACATACACACATATACACACAAAATGTATCTGTATCTATCATCTATCTAATGCCATAGATTTGAGTTCCATAAAGGCATCCAGTAAGTATGAATATCGCCTTGGGGGCTAACCTTTCTGTTTGTCTTTTTTTTTTTTTTATAACACTTCTCAGTACTAATTTTTATTTTCCTCCTTTTATGGGAATGACTGCTTTACCAGGCCTTACCAGGAATATGGAGTGATGATGAAGCACTTGTGCCTTGATCCAGGCTAAATGGTGATTAACCTTGGCTACTTTTTGGGTTGATTCTTTTTGTAGCTACTTCAATATCCTTCAGGATAGGAAATGCAGAACCAAGTTTAGCAGATGAGAAAATATCATTCTTCCTAATATATTTGTTCTAATAAAGTAGTTCTCCCTCTTAAACACACACACACACACACGCACACACACACACGACTGGGAAAATGCCTTATCAGCTGTTCGGTGTTTTGCAAAACTCTCAGCACAATGCCTCCCACTCTTCCTCTTTACCAGCTGGGAAATACTTCCAGATGTCATTTCGGCTGGTCAGCATTCCACATAGGGGATATCGGGTGGATCGGGGTGGAAGGGCGACACTTGGGGAGGGGGAAGGTGTTATTTGGGGGGTTGGATGGTAGTGTGCGAGATTGCTGTAGATGGATGTTGGGTGTTTTGCTAAGGGCGGATATTAGCTAATTAATGTGGGGTGAACGGGAAATATAAACAGCACTGAGAGACAAATGCTCTCAGAGCTGGATTTATTCAGACTTCCCATTTGTTGCTGCTGGTGGAGGAAGCCAAAATAATTGCTACATCAGGACTGTGAGTGAAGTGTTTTATTGAACCAGTTTCAGCGACTTCCCGTAGGAGCTGACACAGAGTTTTCTTGCAGTTAGAACATAATACTCAACATCCAGTGGTTTCTGTCAGATAAAGAAAGAAGAAGACAATATGGCAAATTTGACAAGGACTCAACTTGTTCCGAACTAGCAGGCTCGTAAGCCTGCAAACCTGACTGGCCTTTTCCACAGCAGGCTCGTAATCCTGCAAGTTTGATTGGTCCATTAACAGCGGGTCGCGATTGGTTGTTCAAGGCTGATCCGATTGGCTAGTTAACGGGCTGCCACGATTGGACGCTTCAAGCATGGCAAACTTAAACCATTGGACGCCTTGACAGCAGCCAGCTCTATAAAAAGGGCTGTTGCTGCCATACCTTTTAGCTCTGTTCCTGAAATCACTAATAAAGAGTTTGGAGTCACTATCCGATGTGTCATCTCCGTTCTTGCGCCTACCCTCCGAGATAGAACACTGGTGATGAGGGTGGGATGCAGAGACGATAAGAGCTAATGCAGAACAATAAGAGCTGACTGAACTTTCGTGAAGTAGTGACAGAGCACATGGCTGACAACATGCAGAGACGGCAGAATGACCAGCAGCATGATACCACCTGCTCCATTTGACCCAGCAAACGAAGACTGGGACTCCTACATGGACAGGTTTCAAATGTTCTTGGAGACCAACAACCTGAAGGATGCCACGCCCAGCAAGAAACACGCAGTGTTCCTAACGCACTGCGGACCTGCCGTTTTCAAAATGGCAAAGGCACTAGCGAAACCAGCTGAAGTCAAAACTATGGACTGGGACACCCTCATCCCATTCTCTGGGCTCATTACACCCAAGCAGTCCCAACCCTCATCAGAAGACACGAGTTTTACCAGAGGGACCAATGGGAAAGGGAAAGTATCGGGGACTTTGTAGCTGATCTAAGGAATCTGGGAGGTCTATGTGGCTTCGCAAATCTGGAAGAAGCCATGAGAGATCGTATTGTCCTAGGTCTAAGAGACCTCACCGTTCAAAGCAAGATTATGGCAAAGGGAGACATTGCCCTCGCAGATGCCATAGCGGATGCTACTGCAGCAGAAGCAACCAGGAAGTCAGCAGCCTGAATGCACCGAGTGAATGGAACAATCCGCCAACCCCCCAGTGACATCACAACACCCTCAGAGAGACACATGTCAACAGCACACCACGAAGACATCGAATCCTCATCAGAAAGTGAAGAGGAAGAAGTCAACAGACTCAGATCAGAGTGAGACCAGCGAGGTTGTAGAACCAGTTTTCAATGTGTTGGATGTGGAGGAAACCACCCTCGAGCAGACTGCAGATTCTTGGATGCCATCTGTCGTTCCTGTGATAAAAGGGGCCACATCGCCAAGGTCTGCAGAAGCAAATGAGGATCTAGCCCCAAGAGGAATGAAGCAAATTTCCGGCAGACAACAGGCAACCACCCATCAAACCGGGACCGCCCTAACCACCAGTGGAACTAGTACAACAGAAACCGAACACCTGCTATCTCTACCAGACGAGAGGAGGCACATCAGACCATCATCATCGGCCACACCTAATCAGTGGATGCAAAAAAAATCTGGGTAAAGGTCACCATTGAAGACAGACTGTGCATCATGGAAGTCGACTCCTGGTCTTCCTTATCCATGGTCTCCTGGAAAACTCTCAAGCAACTGATCTCTGACATCTGCCGCCAGGACCTCAGCACCCAGAGACTTATATTAAAAGACTACCAAGGCAATCGAATCCCAGTTGCTGGTTCTAGTCACGTCCAGGTCTCATTTAAAGACCACACTACAACTCTACCTCTCACCGTCGTTGACAGAGACCGACCCAGTTTATTGGGATTACAGTGGTTCGTGCCATTAGGAATCGAATTGGCAGGCATCAACCAGACCATAAGCAAAGACTGGGAGGCGGCCCTCATCCAGGACTTTCAAGAAGTCTTCTCCGAGCAATTAGGCAAGTACAAGGGGTCGCCCGTTTCATTTAATCTCTGCCCTGACATCGCACCCATCCGTCTAAAGCCACGCCGAGTACCATTTGCTCTCAAACCGAAAATTGACGAGCAATTGGACAAATTAATAGCACAGGGCGTGTTCGAACCCATTGACCACGCCCGATGGGAGACCCCAATTGTAACCCCCATAAAACCTGATGGATCTTTGAGAATCTTTGGGGATTACAAGGCCACCCTTAATCACACGCTTCAACAGAGCGCATATCCTGTACCCGTGGTCCAGCACCTTCTTCACTCGCTTGGGGGCAGAAAAGTATTCGCAAAGCTTGACCTAGCCCAAGCGTATCAGCAGCTGCCAGTAGACGCAAAGACAGCAGAAGCCCAAACCATAGACATGCACAGGGGTGCGTTCAAATGTAATAGACTCCAATTCGGAGTAAGCATAGCACCGAGCATTTTCCAAAGCTTGATGGAAAGGTTGCTGCAAGGTATAAAAGGAGTTGTACCTTATTTTGATGATGTATTGATAGCCGCCCCAACATGAAGTCAATTAGAAAAATGCCTAAGAACTGTCCTGCAAAAATTCCAAGATGCAGGACTCAAAGTAAAAAAAGGAAAAGTGCCAGTTATGCACTGAGAGGGTTGAATTTCTTGGTTACCTTCTTGATAAACAAGGTATTCACCCTACCGAAAAGAAACTGGCAGCTATTAAAAACACTCCAAGACCTAGAAACAAGACAGACCTCCAAGCCTTCCTGGGCCTTATTAACTTTTATAACATCTTCCTAACCCAGAAGGCGACTGTTGCTGAACCCCTGCATAGGCTTCTCGACAAGAAGGCTTCCTGGTTTTGGGGACGTCGAGAGGAGCAAGCTTTCCAGAAAGTCAAAGCTTTTTAACATCAGATGCAGTGTTAATCCAATATAATGAGACACTACCCTTGACTGTGACTTGTGATGCCTCACCTTTTGGAGTAGGAGCTATACTGAGCCACTTTCTACCAAATGGTACAGAGGCACCTATTGCATTCTTTTCAAGAACCTTGTCTAAAACTGAAATAAACTATAGTCAATTAGATAAAGAAGCCCTTACTATTGTATCTGCCATTAAAAGGTTCCACGAATACGTGTATGGAAGATCATTTTCTACAATAACAGACCACAAGCTGTTGCTTGGCATTTTGGCAGGGGATAAATCAACTCCCCACATTCTATCGCCAAGAATGACATGATGGTCAGAGTTCTTAGCCGCCTATGACTACCTGTTAACACATCGCCCGGGAAAAGCCATTCCCCATGCTGACGCCTTAAGCCATTCACCATTGCCTGATTTCCTAGACGATCCAGCTCCTACGGTATCCATGCTACAAATTGAAATGCTTCCCTGACCTCCACTAACTGCACAAGACATCGCGTTGGAAACAAAAAAAGACCCTTGTTTGTCACGGGTCCTCAGCTGGATGGAGAGGGGGTGGCCAGAAATCGAACCCAACGACAAGTTCAAACCCTTCAAAAACAGACAAACAGAACTGTTTTCTCAAAAAGGGTGCGTATTGTGGGGAGACCAAGTAGCCATTCCTGAAAAGCTACAACACAGAGTCCTGAAAGTGCTACACAATGGACACCTGGGCATCGTACGGATGAAAGTGCTGGCAAAGAGCTATGCCTGGTGGCCAGGTATGGACAAACAAATCGAAGCCTGGGTTGCCACCTGTAGCAAATGCCAAGAATCACGTTCAGCTCCACCAAAAGCACCACCAACGGAATGGGAAACATCCAGGGGTCCATGGTCCCGCATCCACATCGATTTTGTGGGACCTACAAAAGGGCATACTTTCCTAATAACAGTGGATGCATACTCGAATTGGCTCGAGGTGAACAAGATGAAGACCACCACCACTGAAACGGTAATCAAAAAACTAAACAGACTGTTTGCAACGCACGGATTTCCAGATGTCTTGGTTTCCGACAATGGCCAGCAGTTTACCGCCCTGGCATTTGAACAATACCTAGCAGACCGGGGGATACACCGCGCCTTGACATCACCTGCTCACCCAGCGGCCAATGGCAGGGCTGAACGAATGGTTCAGTTCACTAAAACAACCCTGCACAAAATGGACCAAGGAAACATCCACGACAGAGTCACCAGGATGCTCCTCCTCCAACATATTACACCAAGCAGCACCACAAACAAAAGCCCAGCCGAACTCCTGATGGGCAGGAAACTTAGGTCGCACCTAGACCGAATACAACCTGCAAACACCCCAGAAAAGCCCCTGGGTTCCAGCAGCAAACATCACACATTTAAGGTAGGAGACCTCATATTCACAAAGAACTTTACAGGTGACCCTTTGTGGATCCCTGCCAAAATAACACAAGTTACAGGTCCCCGTTCCTACTGATTAGAAACCACAGATGGAAGATTGTGGAAACGCCACATCGACCAGTTGTGTTCCAGGCTGACAACTACCCCCTCCGCAAATTCTGAACTCGGAACCAGAGGGGGAAGGGAAGCCAAGGATTTTGAAAATGAACTAACACCTGGCCCAAACCACTCAAACCCACAGACCGAACAAGCAAGCCCAGCAAACTTACCTGCTGAAGAGGAGCCATGGCAGTTGGTCGTTTCTCCAGGCAATAGCAGCCGAGTGGGGTCAGCGAGTCTGGAAAATCCAGACAACAGAAATGTTGAGGGTATCCCCGAGTCACCTCCAGGGTTGCCCAGCAGTGAAGCCAGGTCACCGTTAAACGATCTACCAGAACCAGAATCCGAGCGAAGGCAGGTTGAACAACGCAAGTCAGGTAGACAGGTATGAAGACCTGCCTACCTGCGCGAATACATCACCCCACCCCTTAGGTGAAACCTAGAGGGGTGGGGTGTTCCGAACTAGAGGCTCATAAGCCTGCAAACCTGACTGGCCTTTTCCACAGCAGGCTTGTAATCCTGCAAGTTTGATTGGTCCATTAACAGCGGGTCGCGACTGGTCATTCAAGGCTAATCTGATTGGCTAGTTAATGGGCTGCCGCGATTGGACGGTCCAAGCGCGGCAAACTTAAGCCATTGGATGCCTTGACAGCAGCCAGCTCTATAAAAAGGGCTGCTGCTGCCATACCTTTTAGCTCTGTTCCTGAAATCACTAATAAAGAGTTTGGAGTCACTATCCGATGTCTCGTCTCCATTCTTGCGCCTACCCTCTGAGATAGAACACAACTGACCATCCTGATTGAGATAGAATTACCAGTTCTAAGATGCAAAAATCCAGATCATCCCTATGTTGCTGAATTTTTAATATCTTCTTGCTGCCATAAAATAGTTGCCCAGATTTTTGCAACTGTTGAATTAAAAATGAAATGAATTGATAAGCCCCTTTGAAAACTGCTAGGTCAAGTAGAGAGTTAGTGGTTTTAGCATTTCTTGCCTACCATCCAGTGGTTACAGATTGCTGCAACCCACACCTGGTAGACCTGAACAAGGAAGGAGATAAATTGAGCAAACTGTTGTGTATACAGTTAAGTTAATAAAGTAGGAGCTTGAGGTAAAGTGCAGGGTTCTGGCCCTGCACTTCTGATTGGCTGTTAGGCGGCCAGACCAGGATTGGCCAGCTCTAATGAACCTGATTGGTCCTTAACTAAGAGTTCCTATTGGTTGAAAGAGCTAGCGTTCCTAGCTCGTTACTGGTTAAAACGTACAAGGGATGCCTATATAAGGCAGAGTTCACTGTTGTTGTTGAAGTCACTATGCAAATAAAGAGCTGAAGTTCACCATTCAGAGGCTGTCTCCAATTATTTCGACCCATGTTCAGTACTTAACACAAACCAACCTTGAAAAAACAATTTCTGATAGTGTATGTGGACAGTGCTAAATTGGAGCACAGTTTCCCAATATATGATTCTGTGTTTTGTTTTTCCATCATCTTCCTTCCTTCATGCTCATTAAGCAGTTATTACTGGTATTGATAGTATTTCTTTGCAATACCTTTCTTTTCTTTATAATGGAGCCTAAAGGTAAGGGATCTTTATAGTAAATTGCCCAGATTAAGTAATTAATTCTGAAAACCTATTGGGGTGGTGTATTCCCAATGCCAGCAGAATCACTTTTCTTTCTCTTGTTCTCTTGCCAATGCTGACTTGTTTTAATATGGCCTCAATATCCAGTCTTCCACACTTAGCAGTATTTGTGATGACTTTTAGGAAATTGGAATCTTCCTACAAAGCCCTATGAGTTCAAAGCAGTCTCATTACCATAGCTACAGCATCTGCAGCTTAGCTTCTGGTCTAAGAAGGCTCTATGGTTTCCTTGCCTCAAACAAATAGGTTTTTTTTTTAAAGCCAAAAACAGAAAGAAAAACCTAAACTGAACAGCAATCTCAGAGATGGCTTTAACTTTTCCGCTGTTGTTTTTTCTCAGTGTCAGTGAGTTTCTGGAGAGGTTTTTTTTTTCAATTATAAGTTTTCAGGGGAACCTCTGCAGCTTTAGACCAAACATTCCAGCTCTCACAGTTTTAAAGGCTGGCTAATGGTATGTATCTCATCAGTTACAGGGAGTTTGTGAGTTCTAGTTTTGCCTTAGTTACAAAGCCAGTTGGATGTCTTTGGTTATTCATTTTCTCTCAGCTGTAGGAAGAAGGCAATGACAAATTTTATCAAAAGATTTATAAAACAAAGATAAAAACTCATGCAAACTAATATAAAGAAAAGAAAGAAATTAAAGAGAAAGTTAAAAATGCAAGAAAAAAGTAAAAGAAAAAAAAAAAAAAGAAAAAAATGATACAAAGAAGTTGCCTCCAATCTTCTCTGTGCCACTTCTAAATATTATTTTAAATTTACCGCTTTCTCTAAAGTTATATCATAACTCTCATTTTTCTAAAAAAAATTGGGTTTTTTAATATATTAATTTTTAAAATAGTTTGAATATATTACTGAATTTTGTAGCTTTTTTATATGTCCACCAAGCATAATAAAATGATCCTTCTTGTTACATTTCTTGTCAAATTTCAAACATATACATTTATATATTCTAGAGTTTCTCTGGTGACACATACCAATAGTATATCATTTTATAAAAGTTTTCTTTAATATTATAATAGTGAAAATTTTAATCCTTTCCCATTAGAATATCTGTACATTCTAACCAAAAATGTTAGCCCATTTTATTTTATATTATTTTACTTTTACTGTTCTGTTTCAAATTTCAATAAAAGTTTACATATTTTAATAATTATATGTTTGTTATTTGTATACAATTCATTTTCAAAATAAGTCTTACAATATTCAATATCATAAACCCTTTGATGCATTTTAAATCTTTCTGATAACAGTAAATTAGAAAACCATTAGCAATTATATCCCTCTGCCACCAATTGTTCTCTTGATTTTATTTTGTATTCCTCTTGACAAAATTCTAGTATCTCATGATAAGTTATCATTTGTTTTTTGCCTATTATTTCTACTCTATAAAATGCTTCTTGCACTAAGAACCACAAAATTGTTTTTAGATACAACCTAGATTTCCATTTACTCCATATTCTCAACGTGACATGTTTACCATAATGATTTTTAAAATCCACATTAAACTTGACTTTATCATGCTGCAAATATCCACCCAAATCTCAGATTATGTCCTTTCTAACTCTAAAAACCTTCTGTTTCTCAGCAACACCCACTCTTCCATTCAAACCAAACAGCAAATCAGGTCTATCCAATCTTCCACTTTCCTTTACATCTGTAGTACCTTATATATAACTCCGTGTTTTTTTTTCCCTTGCCACACAAACTTAGACACAGTATATTCTTTTGTCACTGTTTAAGTAGTGCATCAGTTGTCAAAACAGGTATAGTCTGAAACAAAAACGTCATTCTAGGCATTCACTTTTATCACAGAAACTCTCCCTAGCAATGGCAGCTGTAATTTTTCTCATCTTAACATGTCTTTTTTTTAACTTCATTCCATTTTTTAACATAGTTACTTTGAAATAACATAAAATTGATATTCGTAATGGTGATAGCCAGATATTTCATGTTCTTCTTAATCTTAAAACCCATTTTATTTTTCTATTCTGTTCACTCTGTGAACCATGATAAACCATGGTTATCATGGTTTTTTTTGTTAACGTTTTAATTTTCTATTAGTTAATGGTAAAACTATTAATGTACCAAATTATTTCAGTTTTCCTATTAATGTTTCAATTCCCTTTAAAGAATCTTCCAAAATCAACACCAAGTTGTTTGTAAAAGCCTTCAACAAATTTCTTTTTACTTTTTACTCTCACAATCCTCTCATCTTGTCTTGTATCTAGTCAATATTTCAAGGACTAAAATAAACAAGATATGAGGACATCTCTATCTTGTTCCTCGGAAGGCTTTGTTAAATATCCATTAATAATTATTTGTTATTTCTGCAAAATATAAATCAATATGATCTATGTTATAAAGTTCTCTCTACAGTTATATCTTCCAAAACTTTGAGCAAGAAATCCCAGTTCAAATGGTCAAAGGCCTTCTAATGTCTAAGAAAATCAATGCAGCTTGTTTCTTTTTCATTATGTTGCTTCAAGTATTCCAAAATGCTCAACACATTTCTAATATTGTCCTTCAATTGTATTTTTAGGTAAAAACCCACATCAATACTTGTCATGCCCTTGTTGGAATCTGATTCAGTGGGGGAGGCCGAACAGCTGACAGGGAGTGTGACTGTGGCTCCCTTGGCTGTGGAAGAAACTGGGGAAGGGCACAGTCCTGGGCAGAGCATGGTAGAGGTAGAGCAAGGGAGAGGGAATTCAGAGGAAGACCTCTGAATTCATCCTAGGGCACGCAAGGAGGAACAGAATAGGGAGCAACATGAGTTGCATGGCTTACGGGGGAGGAAAGGGCCCTGATTTCCTTCATTAGCTACAGCTGGGAACACAGTGTTTAAAAAGAAAAGCTGTGCACAGCAACTTGTTGGAAGCAAATCATGAGTTATCTGTTATTTTCGAGGCTTATCTGGGTTCCTGGTGTCTTCCCAGGTGTGTTTTCTCCCCTGTGTGTATTTTGTTGGCCTTTCAAGTCTGCAATTCCGTATCCTGGCAAGTTAATTGCTGCAGTGTGATTTGTGTGGATTTTTATTTACAGTTTGTATGTACTTTGTTTTCGGACTGAATTTCCTCCACTTAAAGACTGTTCTTGGGAG
>BHEV01045901.1:0-30181 GCA_004319985.1 Emydocephalus ijimae
GTAAAAGGGCATACGATTTCTTCAACATGAGAAAAGGCATACAGTTTTTACATTTGAATGTTTCATAATTACAACAACAGATAACAGAACACACACTGGGAAGGATGCCAAACTCAAAGAGGAACCATAGACTAGAGATATTTCCACACTTTGTTTCCAGCATTCGACCATACACATGTCCGTCCTTTTATTCAGTCGTCACAGCTACAGCCCATGAAGAGGATTAAGGTCCTCTCCTCCTGAGTAGACCATGTCTCTCCCTTATCCTCTCCTCCCTGTGTGCCCTAATATGGAGAGGGGATAGGCTTGGGTCCTTCTCTGACTGCTCAGCTGGCCTCTGCCCTTTCCCAGCCTCCTCTACAACTTCCGGAGCCACACTTTCACTCCCTGTCAGCTGTTCCCCCTCTCCTTCAGAGTCAGTCTCTACCAGGGGCCTGACAGCAATTATCATTCTTAGCATGCATTTTACCACGACATATTTAAATAAGTGTTTGTGTTTGAACTGACCTGCAAGAAAATGCAATGGAACGAAGTGAGACAGATTTTTTCATAGTTTCTGCACTTAAGCATTTTCTTTCTGTATAATCAGCAAACTAGTGAAGGAATCATGCTTCAAATATTCAATTTTTTTCAGGGTTAAGAGTTGCAATTGAAATAAGAAATGCAATTAAGAAAAAATTGAGAAAGGAAGTGAGATATGTAAACTTGAACAAACTTTTATCTTTTTAAGAAATTAATGCTGCAAATCCATTCTTCCTTTGTTAATTCCTTCCTTTGTTCATTCTTTCTTTTTTCTCTTTCTCTCTCACATCATACAGTTCTAAAGCATGGCCAGCAGTGGTGGGATTCAAATTATTTTACTACCAGATTTGTGGGCATGGTTTGGTGGGCGTGGCAGGGAAAGGATACTGAAAAAATCTCCAGTCAGAGGTGGTATTTGTCAGTTCTCCAAACTACTCAAAATTTCTGCTACCAGTTCCCGAGAACTGGTCAGAACCTGCTGAATACCCACCTCTGATGACCAGTCCATTTTTATGTATTACAGCCTTTATTTAAAAATGCAGCTGGACATATTTTGGGCAGCTGAGCTTGAATGATTGAAGAAGAGTCCTAACTGGTTTCTCAAAAGATTATAACAAGAATTAGAAAATGAAGATAAATGCCATTTTATTAACATAATTTGTATGATCTCATTAACAGTCTCCTCACAATTCAGAAACCATAAAAACAATTTAAAAAGCTCTAAAAGTCAGCCAATATAAAACAGCCACAGTACACAACAGAATAAATAAAGCCAGGAACAGCAAATATTAAGATTGCAAGGCCAAAGGAAATAAAGATGTCAAGTAATATTAAAATATCCAGGAAAGCAATATCTAGATGTGATCTAGAAAGCAGTGTAATTTATCATAAGAGAATTGAGGAAATACTCCATGGAGAACATTCCACAATGGAGACACCTATTCCTTGACAGCAGTTCCTTTCTTTTAGGTTTTATAATCTTATACTAATTGTAAATCATCAACTTGTTTGCCACCACAAGGGTCAAATGCAAATGTGTAGGGAACTTAAGATAAACAGCTCTACCAAATAGCTGTACCAAAATACATAAATAAACAATCATTTCTTCCCCTAGCACTTCTGTGCAATTATTTTTGAAATTGTATTCCCACAAGATTGAATATCTCTAAATGAGGGAAACCTTATAGTAAGAGTGAATAACAATTGAGAACTGCACTGGAAATACTCATGGATAAGAAACTTTGATTATACTGGCAGTGTAGAATATTTTAATAAACAGTAAATTATTCTTGAAAATGGGTGGGTGGCATGATATGCTAAATAAAATGGCCAGTACTATTATTTTTACAGCTTCTGCAGAAAATAGATGAGTACTATGAAAAACGACTACAATTACATGTTCTGGCACTCTGTATATATGAATATATGAATGTCCAATGTACAGGCAAGCCCTGTTGCTAAGTCTGTCATTAATTCTAATTTGCATATAAGTCAGAACTTGTGCTTACAAATGGCTGCCTAGTTCCAAAAATTGGAAGATGGCATTCCCCTTCTTTGAGCTGTTGAACTGCTAAAGTTGTACAATGTTTTCAGGACCTGCTGAAAACCACTCAATACGCTTCAGAAACACATGGTTTCAGTAGTTTATAAAAATATTGTATAGTTTCAGCAGTCCATTAGCTTCAGGAAACAGAATGCTATCCACCATTTTTAGTAATAGGCAGCCAGTACGTAAGTATGGGTTATCTGTAAGTTGGACATTCTTAACCCAGGGACAACTTGTAATGGAAAAACAAACAAACAAACAAACAAAATCCTAGAAGTTGGAAGTATGCCTTTTAAATATTAAAGATCATAATAGACCTACATTTCCTAGTATCTCCCAAGCAGGTAGCATAGAAATGCTTTTATGACATAAGTACAAGAAAAAAAAATATATCAAATAGGTTGTAAAAAAGAGTACACTAGTATAGAGATACTAATTCTTTCAAAATCTTATTTGAAAGAATGATGTGTCTGGCATATGTTAAGATGCCAACATACACAATGAAACATCACATATTATGCATATATGCCAGAAGATAATATAGACCATATTCATCAAATAATTAACAACATTTATAAAAATAAACATTTATCTTGTTTGTAAAAAAATGTGTAACAATAATGGGAAGTTATGTTGTGCCTTCTTTCTTCATTTCTTCATGATAGAATTACTTTTGAAATTATACATTGTGATGTATTCAGCATTAGGATTTGCAGAAGATATGTGGGACTGGCATCCATTTGGAGACCAAGTGTTGTGGTGCTATATGCTGTATATACTACACAGTATAGTATACTGTACATATAGCCTTTTGCTGTTATCTGGTTGATTTATGTAGTCCATATCTAACAGCTCATAGTAAGTCATAGTAACTCCTTTCCAAAGCATCATGGGTGGAACCCAAAGCATGAGGAACCCAACTTTTTAATCCCTCCAGGGGGTACATGGTTGCTACAGAAACAAAGAAAACCAAAATGCTGCTTAATCTGAAATTGATTTGTAGTAGAAGTTTGTCTCTAAAGCTCCCATTACATTTGAGTTACATACATTAGTGATCTTATTAGGCCTACTGCAAAATTAGTTGCTCTTCAGCCTGCATGTGAAGTCTTTTCTCATCTATAGTAAGTCCCAGATGAGGTGAATGTAGTGCTATCATCAACTAATATCTCAAATCCTTGTTCATCTGTATTTCAATGAAACAAAGACTTATGCTTCCTAATGACATATTAAGCAATAGAACATCCTTCCAATCTAGCTGTTCAACATCTCATGACCTGCATAAGGCCTTCGTTTCTTCTTGTGAGACAAATGAAACAAGTTTTGAGCCCCAGAATAAATAATTCCTTCACTTCTATGGTATCCTCATCAGTATATTGTTTGCAACTACTCTCAAAAGTAAAGAGAGTTTAATTTTGTTTTCTGTACTGTACTACAAGAAAAGTAGTGCTTCATTTTTCCATCTAGAAATGAACAACATAAGGGAGAAAGAAGATATATTCTGGGATGCCACCTGGGGCCTGATTTAAACTTGACAATTGTTCCTTTCAATTCATATTATTATATCACAGCAACATGTGGTGAAAAGCACTGAGATCTCATATCAATTTATAGCCCAACTTATTCATGTCCATAAGCATATCCTAAAATATATGACAGAATTCATAAAATTATTGTTATAATCATGTTTTAAAAAATTCTACCAGTTGACACTGATGAAATTGAGGGAGGAACCCATTCAAAAGTTGCATTTTACAAAAAGTGAAATGTAATACTTTTTAGGTTCTTCAACAAGAAATAAATTATTCCAAATAAGATTTAATAAATGACTAACATACTATGGATGTAAATCATAGTAAGATAAAAACAAGACAGATGACTGAGATTTAAAGTAATAACTTCATGACTATCAATGATAAATGTACTCTCCAACATATTTTGATTTAAAAAAAGTCAAAATCTAGGGAAATCACTTGAGTATGGAATGTTAGATATTTTACCACTGAATAATATCATGAACTTTTAATGTGCTTCAGAATATAGTCTAAATTATGAATTCAAACTAATTAAAACAGGGCTGACTTATTCGGAAGTCATTCATTCTCAGTTATTTGTTCATGTTATTTAAAGCAATATTCTAAAAACAGTAATATTTTAACTACCGTTTTTTAAACTTGGCAACTTTAAGATGTGTAGACTTCAACTTCTATAATTCCCTGCCTGGTTTTATAATTCTATTATAAATACTAACCAGCATACATACATTTGGATAGCTTGATAGATAGATGCTCATGATGTTTATGTGAATATACTTCGATAACCAGCTAGTTATAGTTCCTTTAAATGTAAGTAGTGATCAAAGAGTAAAAGAGAAGTGAAGTGACTCTTGGTTGACATGTTGCTTTTGTATTACTTGAAACAACTTAAAGTACATCAATGAATATTTTCAAAATAATCGTTCAATGAGTACCAGAAATGAAGAGGGCAAAAGGTAGGCCTACTGTGATCTTATTGCTAAGTCCATCAGGAAGACTAACTGTGGTTTCTGAACCACCTTCAAAATTAGCCCAAAGTACATTGCATGAGGTGACAACATCTGCTAGCAGATAATCATTGCTATGTGTGAAACAATCAAGTATTTTTTTTAATTTGTGTTGCATCATGATGGAAATCCATGAGCTAGAAGTTGAATATTATCCTTCAAATATAAGGCCAACACAGGTCACTGAATCTAATGGTAAAATAATTATCCATTATATAAGAAGATTTGAAAATCACTCACTTGGATAGCTTTTATTTAAAGGCAAAATTGAGCAAAAATTTACTGAGCATTTGAAGGTAAGAAAACGACACTATGTAAATCAATTGAACTTCAAGAATTGGAATGGATGAAAGAGAAAGAGAGATCATCAATAATGTGTAGATGTGAACAAGGTGGATGAAAAGAAGAAAAATATATGTGCTGGCATCAACAATTGCAAGCAAAATACAATAGTAGGCTCATAATTCCTTTTACTCACTACTGGGTTGCTTTGCCAGCATATACATACTTGGTAGATTCATCAAAGCAACTTCCAGCTGTAACAACATGCTACTTTGATCACCTGACCTTCTGAACTGGACAGCTATATGTCTACGCTCCTGCTGAAGCTTTGGAAAAAAATAATGAGAGAAAGAGAGACAGTACCATAACCAGAAAACAAACCAACTGCAGCTAATATATATCACTAAGATTAGTTCCTTTGCTGACTCTCATTAAAGGCTAATGACTAGTGGACATGCTCTAAAAGAACTATATCTGAACTCTTGCATAAATGGGTTCTCTGCAGAAACAGCAGGAAAATCAATTGTGAAGCCAGTTGCCCTCCTTATAATTCATACAATCTAGGGCCTAGGTTAGATTTTCCCTTCACCAAACTCATTCTGTGGTGCAACATTAATCCTTGCCTCTATTTTGGTAACAGGCAACAGTATGGATGTGTAAAATATGACACATCATAGGATAAAAGTTTAAATTCTGTGAAAGGGGCAGATAATAGCTAAAACTTGGCATTTTTATAAGAGCGTATAATGTAAGATGTACTCTAAGCTTTGGGGGGGGGCTTATAATGTATAAAGCATTGCAGAAGATTGCACTGAGGATGAGGGGAAGAGCAGAACTGAGCAGCAACATTCTTCTCTCATACTAACTTGGAGCACATCCATTATATACCGCATGACAAAAGAAACAAAAGGTAAATTGAGAAAGGGTGGGAGAGTCCACAAAGGAATGTTGCATTTATCTTTCTAATCTCTTGTTAGACAATTGAATGGCTTTCATAATGCTTCTTCGATGTTTTGTTTTCCCAGCAATTTATGGCCTAATTAGTAATTATCTTCCATTCCTTTTACATAGCCTTCCATTCTTGCCAGATTTTTTTCCCCCAAGACTCATATTAGACTATTCATATTAGAAAGATTCTTTATAATTAACTCTATCTACCAAGTACAGAGTCCCAATTGACCCCCGAGGGTGGACGCATATAGAAAACTGAGACTCCATGCTTGGTGACTAGAAGGCATTAGAAACAATCAATCTCCTCAGATTAGGGAATTTTAGAATCAAAAGATTTGAGGTATGTGCCATTTGAGAGCCCCCCCCCCCAAGAAAGATTAATCTCATCTCTAACTAGCAGAATTGTAGGAGTGCATAAGTCTCTCTCTTTATGAATGGAAACATGTTAGGAAAAAATAATGCATAAAGAACAGAGTTTAAACAGTATAGTATGTGTGTTTATTAATAAAGGCAATTAATACATAGAAAAGGAAAATGTGTTTGTCTGACCCCGAGGCAAAAAAAAAGAACAGTCTCATTTGCTCATTTGTTCAGCTCCCTCCACTTCACTATAAATGATTCGAATGATGTTATCGGGTATAACATAATGACACTGTCATTGTTTTCATTGTTTTTCGATACCATTATCACTCCTTGTTAATTGTAACTGTCCTTCCCCAGTGCTAGTCTGAGACATGTTTGGAATATAAATCCACAAGTATTTATCCCACAAGTTGCTGGGAAAGAACCTTGATTGAAAGCCCGGAGAACAGTAGAGGCAATGCTGAGTTTGATCTGGCTGAATCAAAAGAGAATTTCCTACATCTAAACAATCCCTAAGTTTCCAGAAAATATTTGAACTTCTGTGCTCATGAACATTCCCTGAAATAGCTTCTGTTGTGCACTAGAAAGATTAAATTGGGGATCTTTTGCTTATCAGCATTGAAGAACACAGTACTCGTTTGTATGTCTACAGTGTTCATTCAAGCTTTTTGGCTTAATCAGGGTGCTCTTTCCAAAGTGATCTCTGCACAAGTCTGAAGAGTGTTGATTTTAGCTCTGCAAATCTTGCTGTTATATATATTTGTTTTCCATATGTTGTAACATTTACATTCATAGTACATTACTGATGTATCATTTGCTGGCTTTCAGTTTTATAATATTTGGGGTTTTGCATTGAATAAGGAATTATGCCCTAGGAAGGTGTTCTGTCCTGGAGAGTGGGTGCAATAACGGAGACGAGACATTGAATAGTGACTTCAACTCTTTATTGTGACTTCAGGAAAACAGAGCAAAGAGCCTGACAGCAGCAGCTCCTTTTATAGAGCTGGCTGCTGTCATAGTGTCCAATGGTTTAAGTTTGCCGCGCTTGGAGTGTCCAATCGCGGCAGCCCATTAACTAGCCAATCAGATTAGTCCAGAATGACCAATCACGACTCGCTGTTCACGGACCAATCAAATATGCAGGATTACGAGCCTGCTTTGTAAAGGACCAGTCAGGTTTGCAGGCTTACGAACCTGCTAGTTCGGAACAGAAGGAACTGATGTGGTTTCTATTTTATGATTTTCAGCAGATAATTAAGGAGAGATTCATGTGACTATAACAGAACTCCATCTGATAAAATATACAGGAATTTCCTTTCCTTCCAAGACACAGGTCTCAAACACGCAACGTCATGTTGCAGTCACATGATGTTTTGTGATGTTTTCCCCATTCACAGAGATGTGGTGGGTATAATCAATTAGTATAGTTAATAGGTGGACATTACTCTGTCAAATATTGTAGAATTTATATGTAATGAAGGATGTTGTAACTTTGCTATTGAAGATGGAATGATTGTATTCAAATTAAAAGAATATTTCAAAAAAATGCCAGCAGAATGTAGTGTTCCAAGTTTCAAGGAGAATTTCCTTGTTTCTTGTTGTGACCAAGAGAACCTAATCTTCACATTAACCTTTGTTCTCTGCCAGATGTTTGAACAAAAAGCAGTGCTTCCATTGAATCAAACATACTGTATTTGAACATATAGAAGGCATTCAAGGTCCAAAATGTTCACCATGGCATATTTTTAACTCTACTCAAAATAATTCTGAAGCTTCAAATGTATACAAAGATCATGTGAATTCTCCTTTCAAATCATATGCAGCAAACTGTAAAAGTCTGCAGCTCACTTTAGAATTGCATATGAAATAGGACTTCAAATATGTAGCTTCAGTTTCTGAGCAAAAGGAAAAATTCTTTGTGTTCTTTATTCAACAGTTCTTTTTGATATAGAAAGTTTTTTATTCAGAGCAAATTTTGACATAGGATGTTTCCAAATAAGCGAACAAACACAAAACTCCTTTGTGTATCTTTAGCAAATACTGCTCCATGACTATACTGTATGAATTTGCTAGAGAGATTTCCTTCAACAATTGTGTTGAAGTGTGGCTTGGTGGGCGTGGCATGGCTTGATGGTCATGGCTTGGTGGGTGTGGCAGGGAAGGATACTGTAAAATCTCCATTCCCTCCCCACTCCTGGGGGAAGGTTATTGCAAAATCCCATTCCCTCTCTACCCATTTACCTGCTTTCCAGTTCCATTTTCCCCTGCAGGGCAATGAAAGAAAATCCAGCCAATCAGCTGGGACTCGGGAGGCAGAGAATAAATGAGGGTGGGGCCAGTCAGAGTTTTCTGAACTAATAAAAATTTTCACTACCGGTTTTCCAGAACTGGTCAAAACTTGCTGAATACCACTTCTAAAATGTGATTTGTCTACAACATTCATAAGAAATTCAACACAACACTTTTTTTAAAAAAATCAGAATCATCTTGGAATATGCTTGCCTCAATATAGCCAGATATCTTAACAATTGTAGAAGGATTTGAATTTGATTTTCTGATATTCACATATAACATGTGATAACTATTGTGTCACAAACAGACTTGGTTCACAGATTATGCTAAAGCATAATGCAATTTTGTTTTGTTCCCATATAGCAATATGTATAAATCAAGCCATTATGATTGGTAGATTATGATTTGTAGCTAATTTGTTAGCATGTTAATTAGGCTATTGGTGGCTAATTTGCTAAAGTAGTACTTCAACATACAAATATTCATTTATCAAAAAATTTTGTTCTGTAGCTGAAAAAAATAGCACCCGTAATAACCATGATTCTTTTAACATTTAAAATTCTGTGATAACAAAATTTAAACATTAACATTAACATAATTTAAACATAAGTCCTATTAATATGGAATATCAATATTGACAGTACATTTTTGCATTGTTGTGTTTTGATTATTACTTTTTAGATAGTGGGGAAAATAAGACTAATACATTGCTTAAGAGAAATATCTGGAACAAATGTAGAACAATCCAAATTCAATATGGTATTGATTTTATCACTTCAGTCAATTGTTTCAGGCTCCTGATTTTTTTGTTGTTGTTGTTGTTGTTTTGGTTTGGTTTTTTGATTTAAATTTTTGATCTGAAGAATGTTAACAAGCTGAGCTCTTAAAATGTTTTTAATTAAGCTCTTTCTCAGCAACAAGCATAGCAGACAAACCTTCCATTTAATTTCCTTATATGTTCATCTCAGTAGAACTTCTGACATTTTCTTAGTATTTTACTTGTGGAGACTTGTGGAGATGAGAAGTTCTTTTCAGTTCTAACCACTAATTATTCTATTTAGTGGAAATTTCATGATCCCAGATGTTAGGAAGATGGCCATCAGATGTATTTAACCAAAAGGGGGTTAAATATATATTTTCAGTACTGATGTTTTTGAATTATAATGATTCTATGTGATTTGTTTTAAAAAAATGTCTGTTTTAAGTAAGCATTTTAAAAATATTATTTAAAAGAATACACTTTAAACAGAAAAAAAGAAAAGCTGTTCCCACAATCCAATATGCTGCAAGGATTATTTTCAAATCATGTGTATTTTTTTCCATTTTATTTCATGAAATATTACATTTCAGTCATTTAAAAAATAGTACAAGCACAACATTCATGAAACTACTGTACAAAAAGAAAAATCTATACATCCAATTGTTATAATATGATTGAATAATTAAAAGGACCTTGGAGATTTAAGTTCTAAATGTGCTGTTTGAAATAACATTTGGCTCAATTTCCCTACAAATCAGTATACCTGGCTTTTCATATTTATTAGTATGTAATACAATAGCCTAGGGTAAAACTTTGTGGTGAACTACTTGTACAAGGATAAAGATGAAAATATATCTTCCAGTCTAGTTAAGTGAATTCATGCAGATCTTATTTTTATATGTAAATGTCTGAAAGATTAATACAGTATATTAGAACTTTTAAAATTGTTGTGGCCACCTCAAAACCCAAATTATTCTTGTAATAATTCCTTTTAAACAATTGGAAGAAGATCCAGTTTAATCCTTTCTTTGGCTGGGGATATTAAACTTTATCATGAGAAGAACTGCTTCTATTATCTTCTTATCTTACTCCTATGGTGAACTTCATAACTCAAAATAAGATATAAAATAAGATACAGAGGCAAGTTGACCTGATCATCCATGTTTTCTTTCCTGTATTGACACCTCTATATAACGTCTTATTGAATGAATCCACTGTAAATGATTTGGATTTAGACTTTTTTTTATGATGAAAAAAAAAATGGAACTCTTACTGAAAAGCAAACAAAGGCAGATTACCATGCCAATCTTTAGGACAAAGTTTTGAAATTAAAATGAAATATTTTGGAAACATTCATGTGCAATAAAGTAAGGTGTGATGAGGCATGGCACAAAAGCAACAAAGTCACAAAAATGGGTAAAGTCCCTTTAATACCTCCAACTTGGCCCCCAATGTCCAGTTATCCTCGGCTGGAGATCAAACTCTTCCAAAAACAGTCTACAAAAAGAAGAAATGCAGTCCGAACCCAAAGTATAGATATATTATAAATAAAAAAACCCCAACACAAACCATGCAAAATAAATTAATATGACAGGACAGAATAGGCAGACTTCCAAAAGATAATGAAGCACACACAGTTGGGAGGACACCAAATCCCAGATAAGCCTCAACAAAGATAATGCATGCTTTGGTTCCAGCAAGATGCTGTGTGCAAACACCCTTCTTATATCCTGTTCTCCCAGCTGCAACTAATAAAAAAGATCAAGGCCTTTTTTTTCCTCAATGTAAGCCACATTGCTCCCTTCTCCCTTCCTCCCTGCATGCCCTAGGATAAAGAGTGGGGTGGCCCTGGGTCTTCCTCTGAATGTCCAGCTGGACTGTGCCTTCCCCCATATCTTCCACAGCCATCGGAGCCACACTACCACTACCACAGCTCTTCAATTTCCCCCTCAGAATCAACTCCAACAAGGGCATGAAATAAGGACTTATCAATGGTACTTGTCTTTTTCCCCCAAGTAAAATTAACAGATGGACAAAAGAACAAATGAAACATTACTTCTGAAATTCTCCTTCTTTCTTGCTCATCAACAGTACTTCCTGTTTCAGCAATTGGCAAAAAATAAGATAGTATTCAGCTACTAAATAGTATACAGCTACAAGAGACAGAAGGAAGTTCTTAAGTTTAGACAACTTGTTGCAAGATATTTTTTAACATCTTACATCCAGAAGAAGATGGAAGTCTTGCTAATAGAAATGAAGGGCAAGAAGAAGGGCAGAAAGTTATGATAAAATTTTATGGGCTTCCAGTTATTCCTTAATCAAGAATGATAATAAAGATCACAGGGTGGCTGTAAATAAATCAATTGAAACACTGAGATTAAATAATGTTTTGTATTATTTTAGTATCTGTTGCTGATATTACATGGGATCTGCACAATCCTGCAAATAGCTCACATTTATATTTAGTTAGAGATGGTTTCTCTCCTATCTTCTATTTTTGCAAATTTGTTGCCCAAGGTGAATGTCCTGCTTCATAGAAAATTGGACATAAAACCCACAAAAATATTTTTCAGTCACATCCAGTCTTTCAACTGATGTATGTGTTTGTGTATGTGTACAGTTAGTCTTCAACTTATAACCATTCATTTAGTGACTGTTTAAAATTACAATATCACTGAAAAAAAGGATTTATTACTGTTTTTTACACTTGGACTGTTGGAGCATTCTCATGGTCATGTGATCAAAATTCGGGCATTTGGCAATGTCATGTCTCTGTGATCACCATTTGTAATCTTTACAGCCAACTTCTAATAAATGTCAATGGTGGAATCCAGATTCATTTAACAACTGCATGATTCATTTAACATTTGCAGTAAAAGATTGGACTGGTCAGAGTTGCATTTTCGAAGCCATGCAGGATTCTGAGGAGCAGAGGTCTTCGGTGGGATCCCGTTTGTTGGAGTGATGGGATATATCTTCTGGGTGTCATTGGGAGATACCAGCACAAGGGAGGTGAGTAACCCCTCCCTTGGCTGTGACTTTTGATGGCAGAACCAATAAAGTAGCTGTATTCCTGGGACAAGTCATAAACCATTTTGACTTGTACGGCCAATGTTACCCCTCACATTGGTCTATGGTAATTGCTGTGACAGATGTATTAGTAGGGGAGGCTCATGAGGAGCAGTAGACATGTATCGCCATTGAGCGGCTGAATTAGGAGATATTGGATGGTTTTGGCCGCATTGCAAATATGTTTTGATGACAGGACAACCGAAAAACAAATGAAGGATTTGCTGGCTATTAAACAAAAGGCAGTATGTGAGTGATTTTTGCTGATTGGTCAGTAAACTCCCTACTCTTCCAGAAAGTTTATTAATTCACTTATTCAAGGAAGGACTAGACAATAAACTCAACCACGCTTGTTTATATCAGGGTTCGCATACAATGTTAATAGAATGGTATGTGGTATAAAGTAGCTACTGAATTGGATGATGGAGTATGTCAATTGAATCCAAGGCCTGAAGGAGTTATAACACAGAGTAAGTTTGTGGGCCCGGTGACTAAGCTTTCAACCAGACTGCCCCAAAGCCAAAGTGGCAGAAGGGCAATGAGGTGTTTCCAATGTGACAGGCCTGGACACAGGGTGATGGACTGTCTCATACCACCGTTGTTGGTACCTAGGGATCCCCAGGTGGCTTCAACATTGCACAGAGCTAAATCAGGAAGTCGAGGTTGGCAAGAGCATGACAGAGCTATATGACTAGTGATCCAGTCACCAATCAGTTGGGACATAGAAAAGATGTCTATCAAACCATCTACCCCCATGGAGGAATGTGAGATAGAGGGCACACTGCCTGATGATCCAATGGTAATTAAGCCCATCCATCCTTTTATTATTTCTGTTGCTCTAGGGAATACACGTACTAATAAGGGGACACAATTGGGACCATTAATAGATTCAGGGTGTACATGGTGCTTAATAACTCAGGCGTTGGTGGCCAAGCTTGGATTACGGAAGATTGGGCATTTCTATCAAATATGAACAGGTGGATGGATCTCTACTGGGTGGGGTTCTGGCTGAAGCAGGGTGGAAAATTACCAGAAAAGTATTCTTATCATTAGCAGAAGTTCCTTAGCTTATATCGCAGACATTATAGACGTTGCTTAATATGATATTGTGAAAATCAGGAAATCTGCTGAATCCAAGTCTAAGTATTATGACCTATGAACTAGTTATTTTCTGTAAACAGCTAAATAGCAAGGGTGGCAAGGGTGGGTATGGAAAATAACAGATAGTGTAAGATAAGCATGTATATGCTGAATTGTGCAAAATGACTAATTAGACTTACTTCCCCCTTTTGTAGTACATATGTTATGGTATAGCCTGATAAGAAAAAATGTCCTGGGAAAAGCTGAGATTGTGAGCTGCATAAAAGCAACCCCTCAGGAATAGCCGGGGGTTCAGAATTTGCCATGCTAATGCTCTGAACCTTTTGCGCAAATAAACCTGTATTCTCTTATCCTTCGTGGTCTTGTGTCCTGATTTGAAAGCAAGATCTGATGCAACATGGAAACCCACTGAACAGAATATTTAAAACTGGTGATAGGAGAGCACTGGGAATGGATATCTTTCATAGTGGTTTCCCATATGAGTCAAGCCTTGATCTTGGGTTTAGCTTGGTTCAATAAGTGGGAGCCAGTGATACACTGGGAAGGGGTTTTTCACAAAATATGGACCACATCCAATTACAACTGATGGGGTATGACCATCCTCCAATAAATTAGTGAAAGAAGAACAGAAAATGTCACAACAGCAATACCCTATTGAATATGAAGATTTGGTGGAAGTGTTCAAAGAGTACTGATTCTTTACCTCCTCATCGGAACATGGATTCCTCTATAGAGATAGTACTGGGAGCAAAACTACCGAAACAGCGAATGTACTCGATGATCCAAAAGAACTAGAAAAGATGAGGAAGTACATCGGAAAGTACTTAAAAAGGGGATTCATCACTCTGGGTAGACTCCAGTGATGTAGTGATGCGACCTGTTTTGTTACAAAAGAACTCAGAGGGAATGTTATAACCATGTGCCTGTACATCTTGGAAATTTAGTTCTGCTGAGCGTAATTGGGCAATCTGGGAGAAAAAAACGTTTGTTGTGCAGTGGACATTACTTACATGGAGACATCTACTGGAAGGGGGTCCACACCCTTTTGATCTGTGGACAGATCACCTTATCACACCTTCCCCAGTATAAAAGTCAATGGGATAATAAATTCAATTCCTTATATCAGGTATAGATCATGTTGACTGATTACAAACTACGATTCTGACAACCGATTTACCAGCTATATTGGCAGAAGATCAGTGGTTGATAAATAATCAAAGACAGATTGAAATGCGGAATAGTATAGCATGGTGAGGAAACAAGATATAAACCATTGAGGTTAATAGTGTTAAAACGTTGTCATGATGTTAAACAGCAGGACATTATGGCTTTTTAAAAACCCTACACTTTGCAAAAATACAGTTTTGGTGGCCAGCTATGAGGTCAGATATAGAGAAGTATGTAAAGTCATGCGCAGTAAACAAAGCAAAGATCAGTAAACTGGAGGGTCTATTACAAACTGTATCTGAACCAACAAAACCATGTCAGGACATTGGCATGGATTTTATAGTTGAGTTACCAGATAATCATGTATACAATGTTATATGAACTGTAATTGATTACTTTTTGAAGCAGGCACATTTTATTCCTTGTAAAGGATTACCCTCAGCTAGAAAGTTGGCCGATCTATTCATAAAACACATTTATAGGTTACATTGAATACCTCGATGAATTATATCAGATAGAGGGTACAATTTACTGTGAAATTTTGGAGAGAGTTTGTACATATGATTGGTTCGACACAAGGATTGAGTACAGCTTATCATCCTTGTACGAATGGGGTGGCAGAGAGAACTAATCCTGCCATTGAACAGTACTTGAGATGTTACATCACATACCAACAAAGCAACTGGGTGGATCTTTTACCTTATGCCAAAATAGCTTATAACAATATGGTACATAGCAGTACTGGATATTCCCCGTTTCACATAGTTAGCGGGATTGAGTTTGTACCTATACCTGAATGGCCTCATAAACATCACAAGACAGATACCGTTAACACATGGTCAGATAATATACGAAGCACATGAAAAGCAGTACAAGCAGCATTAAACAAAGCATAGACAGAATATAAAAAACAAACAGAAAAAAGGTCCCCACAAATCCAATATAAAGTGGGCAATTGGGTTTATCTCTCAACTAAATATATACATCTAGGTTTAGCTAGTAAAAAACTAGGTCCAAAATATATAGAACCATTTCCAATAATCAGGGTGATAAACCCTGTTACCGCAAAAAAGGTTATAAAATAGCAAAACAGTTTATAAAATAGGGTGCAATAATAACTATCTTGCTTAGCAATGGAAATTTTGGGCTCAGCTGTGGTTGTACATCAAGGACTAGTTGTACGATAATATAATCTACATTCAAGATAAAATAAAAGCAAAATATTCTGTAAAATCTGACAAATTAATATTAATTCCTGCTAGAGACTATTAAAAGCCTTTATATTTTGGAAAAAAAAAACAGTAACATAATTCTGAGCAAAACATGGATGTGTGAATGGATTTGTGATTCTCCTTCCCCTCTTCCTCATATTTTGTTTTTATAGCATTATATTAAAAAAAAAAAGAAAGAAACCTGCTTAAACTGAGGGATAATTTGAGTTGGTTGCCTTATTGTCATTCCAAATAGGCATAAACCACAGTGCTCGGCTGGAACTGCTATTCAACATTTTCAACTGCCAGTTTAAATTCTCCAAACATACACCAAAAAATACTTTACTCATAGTAAAAAGTTTTCTTTTTTTATTATAATGACCGAAAAGGTTATTCTAGGATATGTGGGTATTGTAAACTAATTCAACCCTGGACTTTAGTACTTTATAATAATCTTATCCATGACAGCCACTCCCATAATTTGAAATGGTTTATAGTTTAAATAATGAAAAACACACCAACTCTCACAAGACCAACATCAAAAACGTCATTCTGGCTAATCGATTTAAAGGGTTTTCTTTCCTTGGTATGCCTCATTTTATTTTTAAAGTGTGATACATAGCCTTCTGTCTTCAAATGAAGCTGTTTACAATAGAAACTTTCATCCCCCTTAATTAATTTCATTTCTATCCTTTTTTTTTTTTTGTTTGATGTCTCTAAAACATACAGTTGGATATTTGATTGTCCATCTTATCTTTCTGTTCTTAACCACTTTAATGGAATTTGTCTTCTGTTTTGTTCCTCAATAGAAAAGGATATCTTGACATGTAAACAGATAACACAATGTGCCTTAAATCAAATTAGCAACTATAAATTATTGGTAGTATTACAGATTTAGGCTTTCAATACTATTTGTCTTAGGTAAGTAAGTGCCTGTTTGAACTTGGTCAAATTTTTCAGTAAACCTGCTTAATATATATAAATCAGAGTATCCAGGTGATATGTAATAACTATAAAATGTCATATTGAGGGAACTAATGCTGTGCTAATTTTTTTCTTAATTTTTTTTCTTGTCTTGCATTCCCACACACTTTAGAATTACTTGAATTCTAGTTATATTCATAAATTTTAGTTACATTCAGTAGATAGCTTTATTGTTTTAAGGTGGCAAAGCTTACATATATTACCTTCTAAAATAACTATCATTTGGAAATCTCCAAAGCTTCCCAGATTCTCAAACTGTGAAAGTCTCACAGAAAGAATTTTCTGAGTTTTCTCTTAAAGAAAGTATGGGAAAAAAGAGGAATTGGAGAGATGACTGAACAATGATAAAGATTCCACTTAAATTTTAATGAAAGTAATTGCATCCCCCCGCCTCTTCCTTAGATTTAAATTAGAAAGAAGCAGAAGAAAATTTTTTAACAACATTGGAAACAAAAGTGCAGTCAGAACTCTTGGGTACCAGAAGACATTGCTATCAGGAGTGAAAATTTCAGTGTTCAAAGGGTTACTACACATTAATTCTAGATAAAGCTCTCCACAAAGAGGAGGATATTTGATTTGTATGGCTTTAAAGTTTTAACAGATGAGCCTATCCCAATGAGACCACAGACCATTTACCATCACTAGATTGATTTCTTTCTGTGTTAAAGGCTTGATGATAGTTTTCAGCATAGTTCATTTTAAGCAGAGTGATACCTCAAATATACATTAACTAAAGAGTCTTTAGAGGCTGAATTAAGGAGATGAAACTCTAGCAACAGGGGAATAGCAGCATTTAATAAGCAAAGAAACAAAACAATGTCTTGATAAGTTTAATATAAATAAAACCAGACATTATAATGAATACAAAGCTCAGAGTAAACAAACTTATGTTTCGTACTGCAAAATAGATATAAAGATTTGAGCTTTGATTAGTTAAAATAAATAGATTGAACAAGTAGCCTGTTTCTTTTTGCCTCCATTTTATTCAATTCCTTTTTAATTATTTTACTGCTTCGGTACACAGCAGAAAAACAAAATAAAAATATGCAAAAAGAAAAAAAAACCCACAAAAAGAAGAACTATGTTTCTGAATTGCAGCTTTTAAACAAAGTATTAAAGTTTGATCACATGGCATAATATTGATTTCTCTTTCTGTTATATCAATAAAGAGTCTTTTGTAAGCAAATAATAACTATATCATCAGTGCAAGACATGGGTGGCACTGTTTCCCAATTGTAAAAAAGTATTTTTTTGCAGTATTCCATTCTAGATAAGTCCATTGTTCTTCATACAGCTATCTAAATTCACATCCTTAAAATATATTACTGTTCCCAAAACCAAATAAATAAATGTATCAATGTTAAATCAAACCAGAATGATATATCATGTGACTAAATATTTATGATTTAAATGTATCCTTCAAGAAAAACGAAATTGACAGTCAAGTATTTTACATATTTCTGTGTACTATCTGCAGTAAACAAGAAAAACAATATTTTGTTGAATTAATTTCACTTGGAGTATGTAAGAAATAAGATTACTCTTAACATTACAATGATTATTCTACTTTAGCCATTGATTTGTTAATATGAGATATTCCAACTCTATTCCAAATTTACAAAAAAAGGATATTTACCTTAATAACATTTCTAAGCTGTCTATAAAAGTAATATATTGCATGGGTTTCAAACTTGATCGTGTCATGTGATGTATCATGAGCCAGGGTGGGTGTAAACTGCATGTAACCCATCTGGTTCATGGGCTGCCAATTTAACACCCCTGATATATTGTTTTCAACTACCCTTCCTCTACAGTTAGAGTTTATAATTGATTTTTCTCCAAAGTTTTGGACCTGATGTCCAGATATTCAAAAGTTTCTGCCCCCTCCGTCTTTCTCTATCTCTCCATTATACTAAGTTATTCTAAGTATTCTAAGTTATGAATGGGTTTGGACAGCATGTTTCTGCAAATGTCAGTGAGTGCCTGAAATGTAATCAGGCAACTACAGAATGGATAGGTGACATTTTTACAATGACCAAGAGTGCTTTATGAGCTGTAAAGAACTCTCTACAAGGCTGTTTTTACTCCAAACAATTATTAAACAATCAGTTGCAAGTCAAAGACTACTTGTAGGTTCAAATCTTCCTTTAGATAAGGGAACTTACTGGGTAACTCTGAACCACTCAATTGAAAAAAAAAAGAATTTACATTTTCTTAAAATTTTGGAGAGTAGATGAGATAGAAATATAAATAAATTAAGAAGCAAGTAATTTGGATTATTTTATTATTACTAATAAAGAAATTGATGAAAGCAACTTCACATTTTTTATGAAGGAGTACCATTGGCTTGGGATTTCCACAGAGAACATCTTTAACCCAGTTTACTGCTTTTTGAAATAACTGGCCAACAATTAAAATTTTGATCTTAAAGCTTAGGCAAAATGTTCCGGCTTCAAATATTCAACTATCAATCTAAAACAAAGTTCAGGAATGATAATTCCAACTGATCATTTAATCATGTAGTGAATGATTAAAAAGTAGTCTGACCTGTTTGAATAACCTAGTTCTAAGGAGGACCACAACCCACTAATTCCACAATAACTGAAGTTTCATGTGTAATTGTAGTTTAATTAACTTTTTCTAGGAAAGATGTTTGTGCAAGGCAGAAAAAGGGGTGTCATGCCCCTGTCGGAGTCTGAATCCGAGGAGGAAGCCAGACAGCTGATAGGAGTGGAAGTGTGGCTCTGTTGGCTGTAGAGGAGGCTGTGGAAGGGTAAAGTCCAGCTGGGCAGAGCAGGGAATAGGTAGAACAAGGGAGAGGGAGTTCAGAGGAAGAACCAGGCCCACCCCCACTTCATCCTAGGGCATGCAGGGAGGAAGAGAGAAGAGAGCAACATGGGTTTCATGGCTTACAAGGGAGGAGAGGCCCTGATCCCCTTCATTACCCACAGCTGGAAAGATAGTTGAAAAGAAATGCTGCATGCGACAGGCTGCTGGGAGCAAAATGACTTTATCCTGTGTTGTAATGGCTTATCTGTGTTCCTGGCATCTTCCCAAACATGTGAGTTTTGCCATCGGGGTGGGAGTCTACCATTTCGCACTTATTCGCTAGAACCAGTTGTTAACATTCTAAACAGTTCAGAGAACTGGTTGTTAGAAGAAATTACTGGCCTAATCCTGTAAGGAAGGCAGGAAGGAAACATTCTGGTGTTGCTTACAGAAATTACCTCTCCGTTAACCCTTATTACATTCTTGGCAGGACTAGACTTCCTGTCTCAGGAACTTCTCTGGAGTTTTCTTTCCCTCTTTTACTGGTACTTTGCTTGTGTAGAGTGGCCATTCAAAGTTACAATGGCACTGAAAAAAGTGACTTATGACCATATTTTCACACTTACAACTGTTGCAGCATCCCCACAGTCATGAGAGTCCAGGCGAGGAGATGCGTGCCTCGATGTGAGTGATATTGAGCTGGCCATGCTCAGCCAATAACACGACCACCAAGCCACACCCACCCAGTCACTTGACCACCAAGCCATGCCCACCAACTAAGCCATGCCCACAGAACCGGTTGTTAAAAAATTTGCCATGCGAGACTTCCAGTTTTGCGTGTCTTCGGCAGCAGCAGGAAATCACTTGTCTGCGATTCCTGCTGTGCTTGCTGCCAAGGTGCCCCCGATCCAAACGGGTCTGGGGGATATGGCTGCCCTGTAGAGGCAGCCGAAGAGAGAGGGGATCCGGACAGGGGTTTGGGGGTGTCGCAGACCCCCTCCCCAGCCGAAAAAACCCCTTTTTCCCAAGGTGGTGGAGCGGCGGTCAGTGATGGCCGTCACAAAGAAGCCTGCAGCCGGGTAAGATTTGTGCTGGAGGACGCAGGAGGAAGTGAAAATCTGGCTGAGCCGAGACAATAACAACTCTTAATTACCCTGGAAACTGAACTGTTTGAATTGCCTGAGGATACATTGTTTCCCAAAGAAGACTGGAAAGCTGCGGTTAAAGCTGTTAAGGGGAAAAAAAAATTTTTTTCTTAACTCTCCCTCCCCATAGAAATAACAGACAGAGATCTGGAAAATCTACTTGGGCACAGAAGATAACTCAATTTGAAATTTAAAGCCAAGGGATAAAGGATTTCTGGACATTGGATTTTTTACAAGGGGAAGGGAAGAGATAAAGACTTATACGATTGTACTGAAGGAAGTTGCTTTGAGCCTATAAGAACAGGATTAAAAAACATTAAGACTTCTCGAAGATCATCTTGGAAGTGTGTATTTGAATTCTACCCCAGGAGGTGAAAATACAGAAAGAAGAAAGTGCTAAATGAAACTGTTTGTTTTGATTTGGTTTGCTTTGTGACTTTGAGATCTCTGTGAAATTTTGTTTTTTAAAAAAAGGGACTAAAGACATTAGGGTTGTGTTAAAAAAGAAAGAAAGAAAAAATGGCATTATCTTTTGAAGGACTACAAATGGAATTTCAAAAACTGAAAAAAGAAGATAAGAGCTCGTTTGGATCTATCTTTCGCTTTTTGGAAATGGCAATTTCTACCTACCAAGAAATATGACAGGAAGGCTGGGATGAAGGAGAAGAAGTCATCTTTAATGGACAAACACACTTAGTGGAGGAAGAAAAGCGGAAGGGGGGCAAGGAAAAGATGAACTTAGAACTTAAAAAAGCAACCAAGAAAAAGAAAAAGGAGATGAAAAAGCGATATGATGTCAGAAAGCAACAGAAAAGAGAAATACAGAGAGGGAAGATTAAGAGAGTGAAATTGGAGAGATGGGAGGGTCAAAAAGTTAGAATGGAGAAGAAAGAAAGGGGGAAAGGAAAGAGAAGTCATAAAGGCTTTAAAAAAGATGCAAAAAATGTTTTTTTCAGAGATGAGGGGTGAGATAATTTTTTTAAAAATGATTCTGCAAAAGTACATAAAAATGCATTGTAGACATTAGTATTTGAAGTTGAGTTAGAAAATTGGAGCATTATATGATTTAAAAATGTATTAAAGCGAAGTCATGATATAATTATAGAGTTTAATTTCTTATGAAATAGTATTTTTATTGTTTAAGAATTAATAATAGAATTTAATTTCTTATGAAACATTGTTTTTACTATATTATAAATTTAATATTTCTTTTTTACTTGTTTTTAGTTTTATTATTACTTATTAAACTCAATATTATTTGTTTGTTTTACTATTTTGAAATGTAATACTTTGAATGTACGGAGCAGAATCAGCACGGAAAATATGCATTATTTTAAGTGTTATTTAGGGGGAAGATAAAAAGTTGTCATACTTCAATCTGGCTTTCCAGGAGAAATATTGTATTAGATAGAAAGGATAAGTAGGTGATTGAAAGAAAACAGACCAAAGATGCAAATATAATTATTTAATTGAGATGGAATAAATAAAATAGAATTAAAAGAATGAGTAGGAGAGAGAAAATATATGGAAAATAGAGAATGTTAAATAAGATATGAGATAGTATATTAAGTGAGTATAAATTTTGATTGATGTCTGTATAAAAAGAGTTAACTGGGAGTAAGCCGCCTTCCAAAAAGAAGTTTTATGTATTTATGTTTTGTGTAATGTTTGTTTAAGTTTGACAGGATGTGGAAGAATACTAATGAAAATATATTCAATGAGTATATATTTTTAAGACAGAAGAAATATGACTAAATAGAACGAAAGGGAGTAATAAAGAAAAGTTTTGAAAAGATATGAAGTTGATTAGATAAGATAAATATATATATAGAAGTGTGATAATTTGGAATTATCTTCTTTTTAAATAAGATGGTTTATTTGTTTCTTCTAGAAAAGATATTTTATGTTACTACATCCTATGTTTTGTTTGTGTGTGTTAAAAAAAATTAATAAAGTTTGTTATAAAAAAAAAAATTGCCATGCCTTCAAGCCTGAGATTCTTGCTTCTGCCCAGCCAAACTAATTACTTCAGTTTGGTTTCTTTGGATTTTAGGTTACAGTTCATGTTGCTCATGTTTTGGACTTAATTTTCTGCTGTCAAAGGCTGTTCCTGAGAGAATTTTTCTCCAGCCAGACATTGGAGGCAAAGTTGGAGATAATAAAGTGACTGTTATTGCTAATCTGGCTGTGTTGTCTTTGTGCCGTGCCCGGGTCATCACAAGGTGTTTCTGATAATCATAATCAAATAATTCCTTGTTAGTAAATGTGGCATTTCCATGCGCTGAATAGGGCTCATTGCTGTGCAGCTATGCTGCTAATAAAAGCTTTTATTTATTTATTTTATTTATTTTATTTCTTTTTGTCAATTGCTTACAAGATAATAGGTATAAGTAAAAATATAGTTATGAATACATGGATACATATAAGAAAAATTAAAAAAAAATAAAAGAAACAATAGGACAGGGGTGGTAGGCACGTTGGTGCGCTTATGCATGCCCCCTACAGACCACTTAGGAAAGGGGTGAGGTTAATAGTAGACAGTCTAAGGTTAAAGTTTTGGGGGTTTGGGGAAGAAACCACAGAGTCAGATAGAGTATTCCAGATATTGACCACTCTGTTGCTGAAGTCGTATTTCCTGCAATCAAGTTCGGTGCGATTAACATGGAGTTTGTATCTATTGTTTGCTTTTGTGTTGTTATGGTTGAAGCTGAAGTATTTATTGACAGGTAGGACATTGCAATGTATGATTTTATATACTATACTTAGATCAGACCGAAGGCGGTGTAGTTCTAGGTTTTCTAGGTCTAGAATTTCAAGTCTGGTGGCATAAGGTATTCTGCAACGAGTAGAGGAATGGAGAAATGTACTTGTGAAATATTTCTGGACTTTCTCAACTGTGTTAATATCAGATACGTAATGTGGGTTCCAGATTGATGAGCTGTATTTGAGTATTGGTCTAGCAAATGTTTTGTATGCTCTAGTTATTAGTGTAATATTATCAGAGAAAAAGCTATGTAAGATTAGGTTAACAACTCTTAACGCCTTTTTGGCTATGTAGTTACAGTGCGCTCTAGCACTTAGATCATTAGAGATGAATACTCCAAGATCCTTGACAGAGTTTGGATCATCAACAAAGTCTTGACTATTCAGCCTGTATTTTATTTTCTGATTTTTCTTTGCCAATATGTCGGACAGAGCATTTATTTATTGAGATTTGAAGTTGCCATTTGTTTGACTCTACAGAATTCTTGTCTCTACATAAATTCCATCTGTTCTTAAACTTGGTCTGAACCTATGGCTGACTCTAGCAATGAAAGAAATCTGTATAGGATATATTTTCTAATGGATTAATAATGAGTAAACAATGAAATCCCGCATGGGTCCCCTTGCTAGTATCCTTACTACAACACTTGCACTTGCTTAGTATTAAAAATTTGAATTGCATAAAATAAAACATACCAACTTTTTAAAAAGAATACACATTTGGTAGTGTATATAAGGAAAATTACACAGACAATCAATTTCAAAAGTTAATAAAATTGTAAAATGTTTGACTGAATAAACTAATATAAATGCAATTTGTATTTAGATTAATCTGAACATATCCAATAACACTGTTGCCCAGACATCTGGGTAATTTTTCCTCAGTGGCCTGATGAAATATGATGGACAGTTTTGATAACTGTAGCATTGACATATCGAGGGTGAGAAAACAGAACAGAAATTTTCTATCACAATTTTATCGAACTGCTGTCCAGAAAGGACAGGAGTCACGAGATGTCTTGTTCTAAGCCCAGATCTGCAAAGGCATCCCAGAAGACTGCCTTGGTTCATAGTACAGAAAAACTGTACTAACTGAACTGCTTTAATCCCCAGCAAAAGTTTTCACTGACACAAATAAGGTTTTTCATTTTTCTAATCCAATCTGAAACCAGAATCAGACTGGAACAGATCCAACAGTCAGTTTATTCCAAACGATGTAAGTTTAGAAAACCACTTTTCAGTGGTACACTCTGAAAAAGAAAGTATTGTTGACTTTGTACATCCTTTTAACTAAATGTTTTTCGAGGGCTTTTGCTGATGATCTGATTATAGTTTACAGGATCTAGTTATATTTTACAAAAACAATATAGAATATTTGATGAGTAAATTGAATAAGTTTGGGGCTTTAGCAGGTTTCAAAATAAATAAACAGAAAACAACAATGCTGATAAGGAATATGCCTTCTCAGGATAGTGATATATTGAAAAAAAAGTTGGGTTTAAGGGTTGAGAAAAAGGTGAAATACTTAGGGTTATGTTGATAAGTAAAAATATAAAACTGTTTCGAAACAACTATATCTCTCTATGGAGGGATATTAAATAGGATTTATAAGTTTTCTATAAGATGATGTATCATAGGTAGTTAATACCAGATAAGTTGTCTAAGATGTATGAAGGTATGTCAAATGAATGTTGGAAATGTAAAGTATAGAAGGGACTTTTTATCATCTGTGGTAAACATGTGATAAAGCAAAAAAAAAATTGGAGTATGATTCATATTTTAATACATAAAATTTTGAAAATGGAGAAAATAATTAAACCAGAACTTTTTCTTTTGGGCCTAATGGAAAAAGAATTGGAGAAAAAATGGACCTAGAACTTTGTTACCATATATGTTGACTGCAACAAGATAGTGTATGCACAAAAATGGATTCCTGCTATGGATGAATGGTTGCAGAAGTTGATGGAGTTGGCTGAAATGGCAAATTGGCTATTTTGATTAAAGAATAAAGTACTTTTGTTCCACATGAAGACTGCTTCTGAACTTCATGCTTGAAGTGAAAAGATTGAAACTTTGACTTTGAGTTTTACTTAGTAGATTGATAGGTCTTTATAGAAATGGCTTGTTCATATTACTATGAAAAAGCAAAAAGTTGTAATTTGATGCCTTATTTGCAACAGAAAGAGTTCAAAGTCAATGCTTCCTTTTCTTTTTCTTTTCTTATCCTTCTTCACTTCTCTTCCCCTTCCTCCCCACTGCTTTTCTATTTACTTTTGCATTTTGTATCCTATAATATTTTATATCTCAATAGAAATGTTAAACTGCAAAAAACCAAAATATACTTCATAGCTAATTCCACCCAAAAAAGGAGGAATGTTTCCATAATACAATCATTAGCTCTAAAACCCATCAATTTAGTACATTTCAATAGCATGCCTGAGCAACAATCAAGATGCCTGGCATTGAGGTATTTGTTTAAACATCTGAGCTCAAAGTGAGAAGGCCATGTCATATGTGCAGTTTCACACATATCTCTTTCTGATCTCCTTGTATTTAGGTAGGAGATATTAAGAATGCTTCGGTGCTTGAATGCAGACTAAATTGCCAAAGAGTTCAAGAACCTCACTGTATTGGGTTTACAAATTCTGGGCTGTCATCCAATTTGAATTTGAGAGTGTAAAGTTGGGCATTTCTGAGTTATGACATATTTTCTAGAGATACCAGCATCATTATTTGTGACCATGTATTATTACATTATAGTTTTTGAGTTCAGCTCTTTGTTATGTGGCCTGGTTCTACCTAAACTTAGTGAACCATATTTTCTGGGAATGGCAAACATGGTTTTTTTCACCTACATTCATTCTCTGAAGTTAAAATTATTGAAGAGAACATCTATTTATGAACAATTCAATCCCTTTCAGGGGTGGGATTCAACTGGTGTTACTACTGGTTCGGTGTCTGCTGCTCTTTAGAGCTACTAGTTCTATAGGGCAGAATTGGTAGCATCCCACTGCTGATTCCCTTCAATTAGAGATTTTAAACTACTAATCTCATACTGGGAAATGAATATGAAAAAGCCAAAAAGTGATCAATTCCTTGTCATTTAGAATATGTTCAGTTTGAAAGTATGCTGCATATAAATGAAACTGAAAAATATTGCAAAGAAAAATAGAACCAAATGTAATGAAAATATTTTACTGGTAAATAGCTACATATATTGAAAAAGTAATAAGGCAGTGATCCTTCTTTGTTTTCACGAATATGATCTACGTTAAGCACGATGGAGGAAATGTTTCAAATATTGCAATTCTATCAGCTTCCTTTCAACACTAGTACATAAAGCATTGCTTTGCTCCTTTGTCATTTGCATTAAATTTTCATGTAGGTAATTCACTTCAATGTAGCTTTCCGCTTTATGGAAATACTTCCTCTGTTTATTTTTCTTTTTGGCCCAATGAGTGTTTGGTTTCCTCTGACATATTCTATGAACTGTTCAGAAACATCATCCCACTTCATTCCTTTCTTCCAGTTTGATATTTTTTCCTTCCTTACAAAGCGAATCCTTCTTAAAAGGGTGACACCCTTCATCATCAGAGACTATTAATTATAAACAGGCTCCAGTATGAGATGCAAACCTGCTCTTAGATTACTCAGTGGAATTTCCCAGGGCAAACTTGTGCTGAAATATCCAATTAGAATCCTGTAAGCAAGCATGAATTTCATTGTAGTTAAACATTTGCTGACAAATGTCTTTCGATGTGCATTGACTGGAGAAATCTGATCCTGATTGGCTTTCTTTGAGCAAACCTTTCCCATTCGATCTAAGTAGCCATTATGCATCAAAAAAGGGGAGCACTATTTCCAATCTTATTATTTACAAATATTGCATCTTAAGGTAATGTTATCATTGGACTGACCACTTCAAAGGGGGTGGGGGGGGCAAGGGTGGAATGGAAGAACTCATGAAAGAAAATGATGGAAGAAATTCTGATCTAAGATCAAAGATAGCCATATTTCTAAATAAAGGTTATGTGGTCATACCATACTAAATTTGATATTATGTTTAAAGTTTAAGCCCTTCATATTTCCTGACTGAACAAATGCTAAATGTCATAATATTTTAATTATTAATACATGTGTATCTATACACAACCAAATTTTCTGATAGATTTTTCAGATGAAATGAAACCTAGCCTGTATTTTGATTTTGTCTTTTCTGGTAATATTCTTCCTTTCTTTGGCTTTTATTTTAACCACTTGGTTAAGATTAACTTTTTAATCTCTCATTTTGCTTTTGAACTTTAAATCAACCAAGCAGCAATATCAAACAGAAACTTTATGCTTCTTAGGCACCTGGAGGAACCGTGAGAACTTATGTGTCATGGTTCATGTTGTAAAACAAATGTTTGAACAGAAAACATTTTTAATGCTGAAAATTAATATTAATTTTATTTTGAGAGCATGGAGCGATGTTATAAAACAGAGTTTAATTCTGAAATATGATGATAATAATATCATCAAAAATAATTGTTAGGATTCCAGAAGTTACCCCAATTAAATCATGAGTCTCAAGCCAAACATCCAAAACTTCAAAAGGATTTATTGGGAGTTAACATATCCGGTGCTGCCTGGGTGTAGCTGACTCTGAGCTGACTTCCAAGCTGCCTCACTGCTCCCCGCTCCTTTTGTTGGCAATTCTAAAAAGACCATAGAAATATTTTATGAGTTGACATTCGGCTCCCTTCCTTCTTGAAAGTGACATATACAACACAAAAAGAAAACAAATTTATTTCAGGTATAGGACTTAGGGTTGCAAACCCCCCCCCCCCCCAGGCTTAGTTGGGTTTTCTACATTGAACCTTGTCACAAGGCGATTGGCTTAGACGTTCCTACTCTTTACCCAAGATGCCTCTAATAAGAGGTAGCCCTTCCACTTGATTAAACATTGGAGTTGTCTCCTGTGTTGCCACCTTGAATCGAGGATTTGCTGTACCTCATAATGGGTTTGGCTTCCTATGACCACAGGGTCTGGGGACTTACAAGGTAGGGGCCTCAGGGTCAATCCCAACACAGATTTTAAGAGGCTACTATGGAATACCAGGTGTATTTTCCTTAACAATTGGGGCAACTTCAGTTGCACAGTGACTGGGTTGATGACCTTTACTATGGGGAATAGTCCCATGAACTTTGGCCTCAATTTCTTGCTAGGGAGCCTTAACCTCAGATATTTGGTCAACTCATGAAATATTTCTATAGTCTTTATCCCAATTAAATCATGAGTCTCGAGCCAAATTTCCCAAACTTCAAAAGGATTTATTGGGAGTTATCATGTCCAGCACTGCCTGGGTATAGCCGACTCTGAGACACATACTTCATTGTCACCCTTGTCCCTGGTTCCGCCCCCACCCCCTAGGTGTATCATTCATATTCTCCAATGGCCAAGAGTCATCAATCATGTTCTCCAGTTAGAATTTTGCATGGCAGAAATGTCAGTCACCTTGTTACTATCTTTGAAAACTATTTATGGAATGCTATTTTGATTTCCAAGCTGCCGCACTGCTCCCCCGCCCTTTCTGTTGGCAACTTTAAAAAGATTATAGAAATAAAGAATAACAACAACAATTACTAATGTACTTTACTTTTTTAGTAGTAAAGATTGAAAAGCCCTATTCAGCACAGAATTAAAGGAATGGCTTTTCAAATCAGTGGGTGATTATGCTTGATCGAAGCAAACTGTATTGGTTCATGTTCCAACTGTATTGGTTCATGGACCACATACTATGACATCATTAGATCAAGCAGTAATGCAGCAGTATTCAAACTGCCAGTTACATTGTAAAGAGTTGCAATGTTTATCCTGTCCTGCAGTAATAATTTGCAGAGAGGAGACAATTCCAACTGCCACATTAAGGTAATACCTTTAGTGGGAGAATGCAAGAATCTCAAGAGTGTATGGAAACTTTCAACAACTTCAATTCTTCATGAGGATAGGTATTATTTTAGTTATTATTTATTTTGTGTATGTTTTTGTTAGGGATACACACCCTAGCAGAACGTGCAACGGGAGTCTAGCAGGCAGGCAAATGATGTGAGATAAATGTTGTTGTAGTTTACACTCAATAAGACAGATACACTGTGCCAGTTAAATAGGTTTTTTTTATTCCAGCAAGAGTTATAGCATAGTCAAAACAGTCCATATGTCATAAACTAGTTCAGTCCATCTGGGGATTAATCAGTTGCAAAGTCCAGTGTCGAAAAATAGAGGTCAGTAAACTTACAAATAATCAGTCCAGCAATATATCTCTTTTGCAGTCAGAGATATGAAGAAAATCAAACCCCTTTTCTTCATTTCAGCAACAGCAGGGAAACACATGCAGTTATCACCATCAATCCATCATTGTCAGCTATCAAGTAAAAGCCAGCAAACAGTGAGCTCTCTTGCTCCCTCTTATGGTGATTTCACAACCGCACCCAAAATACATGTTTTAACAGTTAAAGTGATACATACACTTAAACTCACTAACATAGTTTATATATATTATTTTACCCAAACTAAGTTAGGCAACCAATGTTAACCCTAACATTCTCCCCTNCAACCAATGTTAACCCTAACATTCTCCCCTTTTGGGTAATATCATAATATATAAATCTATTTACAATTTCAACCCATAGTTTTCACAATTTTCTTTGTGCTTGACTGCACCTTGGGCTTTTGTA
>BHEV01045909.1:0-14704 GCA_004319985.1 Emydocephalus ijimae
GGCATTCGCCTTACAGGACGGCTTCCTGTCAATTGGCAATAGTTAGCCCCTTTTGAGGCCTGGCTGGGGCCTGGCAAGCTGCGGCAGACTCGCCCGATGTGGCCTCATTTCCCGCACTCGTGGCAGAGTGCGTCGCGGAATTTGCATTCGGATCTGGCATGGTGTAGGATCTTTGGATGATGGTCCCGGTCGGACCGCAACCAGTGGACCCCTTCTTTGTCGCTGTCTGACGACGAAGAGAGGTCCTCGTGGTGTGTCATGGAAAGCTGCCCTTCTGCGTTGGGTAGAATTTTGCTGGCCGGCGGTGGTACCGTAGCGCGGGTTCGGCGGAGTTGTGCAGCTGACTTCCTGGTTGCTTCTGCTGCAGTAGCATCGGCGATGGCATCAACAAGGCTGATGTCGCCTTTCGCCATCAGCTTGCTTTGGATGCCCAGTGCATCTAATCCCAGAACTATTCGATCTCTCAGTGCCTCTTCTAAATCAGCAAACCCGCAGAGACCCCCCAAATTTCAGAGGTCTGCCACGAAATCGGCCACGCTTTCCCCTTTCCGCTGGTTCCTCTGATAAAACTCATGGCGTCTCACGAGCGTGGGCACGGTTGGCGCGTAGTGGCCTCTCAGGATGGGTTCGAGGTCGTCCCAGCTCATGGCCTTTACTTCTCATGGTTTGGCCAGTGCTTTGGCCATCTTAAATACGGCTGGGCCGCAATGCGTTAGGAACAACGCTCTTTTCTTTGCTGGCGTGGCATCCTTNTACCAGAAGCGAGCTAGGAACGCTAGCTCTTTCAACCAATAATAACTCTCCGTTAAGGGCCAATCGGATTCCTCAGAACTGGCCAATCCGGTTTGGTCGCCTAACAGCCAATCAGAAGTGCAGGGCCAGAACCCTGCACTTTACCTCAAGCTCACACTTTATTAACTTTATTGTATCCACAACAGTTGCAAAATGCTGCCAAGAACAAAAGACTAATTGCAGATAAATATCCAAAGCCAGAAGTTTCCAAAAACAAACCGAAGTCAGCAGGGCTTCAACAAGGACTCTGAGTAGAAAGAACTTCTTTGCTTCCTGCAAAGAAGCCAACTCCGAAGGCTGTCTTTTAATCCTTATGGGAGGGGCCATCACCTTCCAGCTTTACTCCTGAGTTGCCCGTGCTGCTTCAGCTGCTCTTTCCTTTGAGCAGCCCTGCGCTCATGCACACTGAGCACAGGCTCCCTCTTTGTCACTGCTACCAGACTCCACAACCTCCGAAGGCAGCACCCCACTCTTTGATAGTCTTGGCCCCATCCCTACATCACACACAGGCCCTTCGTCCAAGTCTTCATTGTCAGAGACCTCAGCTGTCCACACCTACTGCCGGTAAACCACAACAGTAACATAATGGTTAAGTGAATCTGTCTTCCCCATCGATTTTCCTTGTGAGAAGGTCACAAAAGTGATCACATGATCCCAGGACACTGCAGCCATCATAAAGATGAGTCAGTTTGAGCAGAGGACTATGGAGCTGTTGCAACAGTTGCATCACTTTTTTTCAGTGTAATGTCAAATGGTCACTAAACAAACTGTTGGAAGTCGAGGACTACCTGTACTCTTTCCCAAAGACTCAAATTTCTATTTTCCTAAAAAGTGGTTTGAACCTCAATGCTTTCCCCTCTGTTACCAGGAAGTCCCTTTGCAACATTAGCAGCCACAGTCACTGATCCCTAAATGCATCTCAAAACTCATCCTATCTAAAGTTTGAAATCCTGTGGCTGGGACGTGGGTGAAATTGGCTTTCTGACATATCTGAATGGCATTAGGTAGCAGAAGGCTGTTCTTTTATAAAATGCTGTATTGGGATATAGACTGTAGATAATTCAACTATTTTTAAATTGGAGGATATTTTAAGAAAGGTTACTTTTAAAAGACAAAATACTACACATTAAAGAGAAGAAAAAAGAGAAGAAAACACAACTGCAATGCACACAATATGTGGATGTTTAGAATTATTAATTGTTTAGCAAGCTTGCTTCATGTTGAAGTATCTGATATAAATAAAAAATAGAATATATCAGTGCTGTATTAAAATAAATCCTGTGCTTTGCTTGCAGTTGAGCAAGTTAATATTTCTTAGTTAGAAAATTTAAAAAAATCAAAGATAAATGCTGTTAGTGAAATATTTACAATGATGTCATATTTCCTCTCTGAAATAACTTGCCTGAGAGCTATAATTAAAAAGTCCCCAAGGATTGTTAAGAATAACTGATGTATTTCCCAATTGTCCTTTTTCATTATTAAGATGGCCAGCCAAAAATGTAAACAGAATTTGCCAAAAACTGCTTGCAAGAATTTCAATGTAGAAGTGTTCCAGCTACTTCAAGACCACAGGTGTCCATAATATATCAGCCAGAGACAATGTTAGTGTTTGGCAATCTTCACTACTCATTAGCTCACTATTTTGTAAAAGTTTTAGGAATCAGTAAGGTGACATTGAAATCTTATGACACTGGAAGTGCATAAAAAATAAGAACTGACTCTCTCTTTTTAATTTATTTCAACATTTTTTCATCAAATGTATCCAGGAAATGTATCCAAAAGTAGCAGACACACATTCTGCAGGGACATAACTCAGCTACAGAACTATTGATTAATAGAAGACTAAGGAAAAGCTAGCATGTGAAAGATCAAGAAATGTTGTCTTTTGGGATCTTTCCCTTTAATTCAGTTATGCTGTATGCAGTCCCAGGAAAGGAGTAATTAATAGGGGGAACAAATAATTGAACTCATAAGTCTTCCATGACAGCAACAAGAACCTGAAGCCTATAAGAATTTGTAGGAGGGGGAGGGGGGGAAGAATTTTCAGTACCTCCTACAGCTCAACAGCTTTATTTGATTTAGACCTGAGAGCTTGCAGTTCCAAGGATGACCAGCAACATACCACTGTCACAATCTCTGATCATGGCTGCTCCTCTGATTTCATGAGTCACTTGATAATACTCTTGGCTTGCAAGAGAAAGCCCAACCAGCATATTGAAAGCACAGGTAATCCCCACAAGCAACAGGCTAGTTCAGAAGAGACCACACAAATGGTACCCTTTAGTATTGCAGAATGTGTATCTCACAGTGGTCAAGAAACAAGAATGGAGAAAGGTGGAGTAGGGAGTAAACAGAGGCAGATGTGGGAGGATAAGACTCTGTTTCCAGTGACCTGCCAGTAACTTTTAGCAAACTGCTTTCTTTGGCTGAAGTTGACATGGTCGCATTAGTAGCACTGAAGGAAAAATCTATTCACTGCTCAGTTGGCTTCTGCAGTGGACTTATGGAGTCTTTTTAAACAGTCAAGCAGCAAAACGTCTTGGGATCAGTCTTGGTTCACTACTTAGGATGCTGATTTCTGAAATACAATATAGAATATCCCATTTCTAATAATTATTAGTTAATCTTGCTTACAGTCTTTGTGGCAGCCCTGATTTTTATTATGTCTTCCCACATACCAATGGATTGGTAACTTTACCTCAGACCCATTCAACTTAGAAAGTGAAACTGGACTGTTTTTATACTCAACTATAATTTTTCTTTGAAATGTCACCTGCATAAAAGATTACAATAAGTTTCCTCATTTGTGATATGATGTGAGCTGCAGTGTGGTTTTTATGATTTTCTATCTGCTAATTTCATTGAGAGATTATGATTTAATGATTCTTTTGCCCTGATTCAGATAGAAACAAAGAAAAACATATTTATAAAATGTGTGCTGCAGTCCAAATGATCCTCTGGAATATATCAATCGTTCATTCCCTCAAATCAAGATTGACTTCTGGTGACTACAGTTGTTGCCACTGCCTTCTTCATGGATTTTTTTTAACTTGCTATACTAATCTACAACTTTGCAATTTTACAGTGGTTTTCCATCCAATTGCTACCATGTCTTCTTTTGCTTACCTTTTTAAGATCAGTCAGTATTGACTGAATATTCCCCAGCTTCTTAGAGAAGTTTTCCTCAGTACTTGTAAGCTCTGATTCTTAGAATTTCCCCCGCCCACTAAAGACTCATTATTCATTTTTATTACCATCATTACAAAACAGAGCCTTCTTTATCACTCTGGGTAAAAATGACATTTCTCCAATCTTGCTATAAAGTATTTAGCAATAGGAAAATTATGGTTTATATTGCAGTCCATTAATCAGACGGAAAAAGTATAAAGCATGTTTTGTACTTCTTACATTTCAAGATTTGTCAAAAAATAGTAGTAGTTATTGTATACATTTTCTGTTAACTATCTTAATATAGTATAATAATAGTTCCCGGATCTTTTCAGAAAGTTATCTGTTCAATGAGTTATTTTTTTTCTGCAGAAAAAAAAGCAATCTGAACATCTTATATTGCCCACATACATTGGTCTAAAATGTTTTCAGAGTCCAGACAACTCCCTCTTCAAAGTGCTAATTATATAGTTGAGCCCCCTTCTTTGTATTTGTGTTCTTACATCCTTCCATGTAATTACCACTTTTATTATTTAGAACAGAGACAAATACTTTTAGCATGAGTACAGCCTATACATTACTGATTACCCTGTTCTATACCATCTCTCCTGTATGTTCTGCTAAATTTTTTTAATCCCCACAGGTCGCAGACATTTAGGAAACAGAAATCCCAAATGTGTGATGATCATAAGAGAAATGTCAATTGTCAGCATAAATTTACTCAATCACAGATGCCATGGAAATTGAAATTTGGTCGTAATAGTTTAGATAAGGTCTTTTTGGCAGTTAAAATATGGTGCTTGCCAGTCTGTTAAGTGTCTAATATTACAGCTGGTGTTTGTGAAAGGACAATTACCCATCAGGATTTGAAAGAAGGAGCTGTATTATGTACTTGGAATAACCAAGCTCATTTTGTAATACTGTACAATGACAGGTGTCAAAGTTGTTCCTATTAATTAAATGGCAATTTAATTCTAAAGGCATTAAAATAAATGCACTGCCTGTCTGCTACTGTTGAAATTAGTCAACTAAAAGAGCTGACAAGGCAAATGCCAAAGTGTATTTTTAAAAATCATTTTCAGCAATCTGGAAGACTTTGATAGTGTTAGTGCTATTTCATGCTGAAGTAGAATGCATTTTTAAAGGGCCATTCTGATTCCTTTAGGCTCCTTGCCTTATTGTACAAACTCATTTCATTATCTTCCACTCTATTTGTTTTGTCTTTCACTAAGAGAGGGTAAGAAAACACAACTATTCTAGTGGAACTGTATTTTGGGGGCATCTTTCTTTTCTTTCACTTTGGGTATCTTGCAAATGCTGTAAGATACCTTTAGTCTGGGGTAGCAGAAAAGAGACTATGCCTGGATTGGGAAAGATCTGAGCCAAACTTGTCTTTATGTTTTGCCCTATCTCCAATCTAGGGGGGTTTATTTGGTCCACATCCACAAAAGCAGATATATGGAAGGCATGAAGACAGACAGACAGACAGACATAGATACAGATATAAATTTAGATATAGATATAGATACAGATTTAGATATATAGATATAGGTAGATAGAGATAGAGAGAGGGGGGGGAGGGAGGGAGGGAGGGAGGGAGATAAATAGATAGATAAATATAGGTGTACATAGACATAGATAGATAAATATGAACCTAATACTGTCAAACACCAGGAAAATTTGGAGATTCATGCAGTTCAAATGAGTAAAAAGATTTATTGCAAGCTTAAGCTCTCTACAAGAATCTGACCAACTGACAGTTAAGGAAAATGAGCCAGAGTTAAGAGAGGCATTCAAGATGGGGTAGACTTAGATTTCTTGTTGGCATGCAGGGACTCATGACTTATGGTACATTTGACTCTTCCCTCAGGCTTAGTCTGGTCATTTCCTACAAATGCTGGTTCACTAGAATACTTTTTATTTAAAGAGAAACAACCCTAACATAATGTCTTCTCTAAAGTTTTAACTCAGTAGAAGATAGAGTGATTCCTTGAATGCAATCATTTTGAAATTTCTGATCATATAGAAATAATTTCGCTATCTGTTTCATTTTTAGGTAAAATAAGTGCCCTTAGTGTCATCCTAGGAAGAAGCATTGAGTCTTTTCTATTCCTGCAGTAACGGAGTGTAATAGAGCTAAAAAAAGGGGGGATGTGATTTTTAAGATATTGGACATATTAAACTGGATACTTGTCCCATATATGTAATACATTTTTGACAACTGAGAGTGAGCTAAAACTTTTCCCCCCCTATTATTAGACTCAGACAATTGGAAACAAAAAAAGTTTTTTCTTTTTCTTCTCTTTCATGTTTTTTGGTATTGGAAATTGATAACAACATTTGGATATATATTGCAGATATAAAGATACAAATAAAAATGTATATTCATCTAATAAGAGTTAACAGTATTTATCCCTCCTTTAATAATCTATATTACCCTATTTTCTAAGTATTTTTTAATTGCAAATATATTCTTGTTACCTCTTGTCACCCTGCAGAATCCCCTTTTAATTCATCAGCCATTATCTCTAAAAAAAAATTTCATTTTCATCATTTTACTATTTCCGTGTTTCTTTATTTCCTGCACCTGTTTCTTACTGCCTCTCCTCCCTCTCTTTTTCCCATATCTTTTCTCATTCCAGTTTATATCTCTCTCTTTCTTGATATCTTCCTTACCCCTTTTCTGCTGTGCCTTTCTACCTCTCCTGATTTCACAGGTATTCCCCTTTTTGATTACCTTCTTAAATCTCAACTTTTTAGCCTTCCTTCTGTCCTCTCATCTTTATAGTGTTCTTTGTGTTAATTGTCTATTGAAGATGGCTTGTCCTTGAGCTGACTCCTCCTCCTCTGAAATTCTTTCTTTTTGTTCAATCGCCATTTCCATTTCTTCTAACACAGAACAAAGTGATTTGCCTCTTTCCTGTAGTAATTCTCTCATATTTTTAAGTTCCATTTTTAATTCCCGAAGAGATATCATCATTACACACTCTTATATTTTATAATCATTAAAGTCCACAAAAAACACTTTTACTTTCCTTCTTTCTTCTTCAAGTTTTCTAAAGTTCTCAATTGTTCCAACCCAGGATCTATACAAAAATCATCAATCAATCCCATAGTCAGTCTTTCCTTGCTTCTTTCTTTATTCTGGTTCAGCTTTCACTTTCTAAGATTCTTACTTTGTTTCAATATTTCCTTAACATTATATCGACACAAGTTCATACAGAAACAGGATGATTTCCCTTTTGTTTGAATTTAAGTTTTTATCCAGAAGATGGCACTCTCTGTTATACAAAGTCTTCACCTTTCCCCCCTATTTTGTTATTTAGGGTTTTTTGAACCTCAATATTCCAGAGCAATCCAGTCTCCAATTTGTACATTTTATTACTATCATTTTTTAACAATCTTAAGTCCAGCTTTATTTTATGCCTATTTGTAGCCAAAATATTTTAATCCAATTTAATTAAGTCTTTAATTCCAGCTTCTTCCTTTTCCAGTTTAAAGCCCCATTTAGCTGTCAAAATTATTTTCTTGGGTTTTTTTTTTTCCTGTCCCTTTGTATTTCTGCCACTCACTTTTCTTTTCTTAAGAGTTCAATGTTACCTTAATCCTGGGGTACTTTTTGTTTAGTTGTTTTGCCCAATTGTCCCAGCTCAGATGTTATCCAACTCTTTCTTCACTCTTGCACAATCTTAGTCCAGCTGAGTCCTCCTCTTCGGGATGGCCATTTTGGACCACCGCTTCAGTCGTTTTCGGGGGGGGGGAGACCAAACCCAGTAGGGGAGATGCAGCTCCCCTCAACCTGGTTGGCAGCTTCCCCTTACTCCACCGCCCCTCCAAGGCAGCTTCAGCCCCTAATCACAATGATCAGGGCTCTCCAACAAAAGAGCATGGACCATAGCTGTGGACAGTCACGATCTACAGTCCGTCAGCGAGGAGGGCTCAACCCAGAAGTCAAGTTTATTATTTCTTTCCCTTTTATTTGTTGCGAGAAATATAGAAGGTTATATGGCTCTCTCAGCTTTCCCAGAGAGAATGCATTTTTTAAAAATTATTCTACTTTAAGCCTACTGAACTGAACAATCTTCAATTTGTGTTACTAAACTTGACAGGGCAAAAATACTGGTTGTGGCTATCGATGATATTAGAATATTGATGTGGAATATTGCAAGGATAGCTGTTTCAGATTTTTAGGCTTTATGGCTGAGATCCACAGTGGTGATTAGGATACTTTTCTTGCATGCAACATGATTTTGAGAAATACCCTCTACACACACACACACACACATGCACACATACATGCACACACACACACACACAAACCTGTAGTGATATTTGTGAGGAATTCTATTCACACTCAAAGTCCCAAATTTAGAGACAGTTTATTTAGACAAATACTTGAGTGAATGAAGGCAAATATACATGTCACAGGATAAGGTTGAAGGCTCCAATCTGGGTCAGTCACTGGGACCAGAAGTTTAGTCTTCTGAGCTTTCGGACTCATATTGTAGGCCATCTTCAGGGAATTTCTCTCTCACCAGAATGTGGTGAGAGAGAAATTCCCTTAGGATGGGTTCCAGCATGACTCTGAAAACTCAGAAGATAAAACTTCTGGTCCCAGTGACCAACTCAGACTGGCTCCTGCAAATACTTGAGTACTCAAGAATATGGACATGGAAAGGATAATTTATTGTAGCTATTGCAATAAATCTGAAACAATCATAGCAGTGGTTCAAATAACTATTGCCCCCTTTTCTCTATACTTAGCGAAGCTGAATGGCCAACCTGAAAAACAATACATTTCAGTAATTTCAGTATTTTTCATCTACTAGCATTCTGCAATCAACAGGATCTTGGCTGAAACTGATATAATACTTTTTTTCTCAAAAAAACCATAGAAAGTTAAAGAAGTTTAGCCCCTGTTCTTGGGGTATGTAAGGCCACTTACTCAGAATAGAATAGAATACGTTATTGGCCAAGTGTGATTGGACACACAAGGAATTTGTCTTGGTGTAAATACTCTCAGTATACATAAAAGAAAGATACATTCACCAGAAGTCAATAATCATAAGGTACAACACTTAATGATAGTCATGGGATACAATGAGCAATCAAATCATACTAGGAAACAGTCATATAGTCACAAGTGAGAGGGGATGGGTGACAAGGAGTGACGCAGATTAGTAGTGCAGACTTTGTAATAGTTGAACAATGTTGAGGGAATTATTTGTTTAGCAAAGTGATAGCTTTCAGGAAAAAACTGTTCTTGTGTCTAGTTGTTCTGGTGTGCAGTGCTCTATAGCATCGTTTTGAAGGAAGGAATTGAAACAGCTTATGTCCGGGATGTAAGGGGTCTGTAAATATTTTCACAGCCCTCTTTTTGACTTGTGCAATATACAGGTCCTCGATTGAAGGCAGGTTGATAGTAATTGTTTTTTCTGCAGTCCTAATGATCCTCTGAAGTCTCTGACTGTCCTGTTGGGTTGCAGAACCAAACCAGACAGTTATAGAGGTGCAGATGATAGACTCAATAATTTCTTTGTAGAACTGGATCAGCAGTTCTTTGGGCAGTTTGAGCTTTCTGAGTTGGCGCAGAAAGAACATTCTTTTTTGTGCTTTTTTGATGACTTTTTTGATGTGAGGTGTCCATTTTAGGTCATGTGATATAGTAGAACCTACAAATTTGAAGGTCTCTACTGTTGATACTGTGTTATCTAGTATTGTAGCAGGTGGTAGTGTGGGAGGGTTTCTTCTAAAGTCCACCACCATTTCTACGGTTTTGAGTGTGTTCAGTTCCAGATTATTATGGTCACACCACGAGGTAAGATGTATAACCTCCTATCTGTATGCAGATTCTTTGTTGTCTGAAATGAGACCAATCATCCAGTTGTGTCATCAGCAAACTTCAGTATTTTAACAGATGGATCGTTTGAGATGCAGTCATTGGTATATAGGAAGAAGAGAAGTGGAGAAAGCACACAGCCTTGGGGGGGCCCTGTGCCGGTATCAGATGTGATTCTGCCTAGCTTCACCTGTTGCTTCCTGCCTGTTAGGAAGCTTATGATCCACTTACAAGTGTGTTCAGGTACTGCTAGTTGGTTTAATTTACACAGAAGAGTGTCTGGAATGATGGTATTGGATGCTGAACTGAAGTCTACAAAGAGGACCCTTGCGTAGGTATTTGGAGATTCAAGGTGTTTTTATTTATTTGTTTATAAATTTTATTTGGTTTGTCAATTGCTTACAAGATAATAGGTAGAAGTAAAAACATAGTTATGAATACATGGATACATATAAGAAAAATAAAAGAAACAATAGGACAGGGACAGTAGGTACGTTGGTGCGCTTATCCATGCACCCTACTGACCTCTTAAGAAAGGGGTGAGGTCAATAGTAGAAAGTCTAAGGTTAAAGTTTTTGGGGTTTGGAGAAGAAACCACAGAGTCAGGTAGAGTATTCCAGACATTGGCCACTCTGTTGCTGAAGTCGTATTTCCTGCAATCAAGTTTGGTGCGATTAACCTTGAATTTGTATCTATTGTTTGCTGTTGTGTTGTTATGACTGAAGCTGAAGTATTCATTAACTGGTAGGACATTGCAATGTATGATTTTTTATACTATACCTAGATCGGAGTGAAGGTGGCATAGTTCCAGGTTTTCTAGGTCTAGAATTTCAAGTCTGGTGGCATAAGGTATTCTGCAACAAGTAGAAGAGTGGAGAACACTTCTTGTGAAATATCTCTGACTTTCTCAACTGTGTTAATATCAGATACATAATGTGGGTTCCAGCTGCATTCGAGTATTGGTCTAGCAAATGTTTTGTATGCTCTAGTTATTAGTGTAATATTACCAGAGAAAAAGCTACATAAGATTAGGTTAACAACTCTTAATGCCTTTTTGGCTATGTAGTTACAGTGGGCTCTAGCACTTATATCATAAGAGATGAGTACTCCAAGATCTTTGACAGAGTTTGGATCATCAACAAGGTCTTGACTATTCAGCCTGTATTTTATTTTCTGATTTTTTTTGTCAATATGTAAGACAGAGTATTTATTTGTTGAGATTTGAAGTTGCCATTTGTTTGACCATTCTGATACATAGTCAAGGTCTTTTTCAAGGGTAATAGATAACCAGGAACAGGTAGTACATGAAAGTCCACCTGTAAGCCCTATAATACCGAGATGCTCAACACGTGAAACCAGACCACCTGACAGGTACCAAGCAAGTGTAGTTTGCCAAGTTAGCAAAGTTCCAACTACTGTTGAAGAACTTAGAATGTATCCTGCAAAGGATCAAGAAAATTGACATAGAGCAATGGAGAAAGAATTAAATTCATTGAAACAAATGGGAGTTTATGAAAATGTTAAATTACCTCCAGGTGAAAAGTCCATTGGTTGTAAGTGGATATTTAAATTAAAAACAGATAAAAATGCGACTGTTACCCATAAGGCTAGGTTGGTAACTCAAGGATTTAATCAAACTGCATTTGATTATGATGAAGTATTTGCACCGAGTTTAAAGGCAACAACCTTGAGAGCAGCTTTAGTGTGGGCAGCTAAAAAGAACTATATCATAAATCACTTAGATGTAGAAACTGCTTATATGCATGCACCATTGCAGCACACTATATACTTAAAGAAACCTGCAGGAATTAAGGATGATAAAACGAATAATGACTGTTGGAAATTTAAAAAAATTGTCTCTATGGATTAAAACAATCTGGTTACGAATGGAACCAATATATTGTTAAGGAGTTAAACAATATAGGGTTTAAAGCAGGTTTAGCTGATCCATGTTTATTTAAGAGAGAGACTGATGGAATAGTGTCATTATTATTGTTGTTTACAGATGACATTGCCTTAATTACAAAAATCAATAATGAAGCTACTGAAATAATATCATTACTAGGTCAGAGGATACAATTAAAGCAATTAGGAGAGATAAAACAGTATCTAGGATTGACAATAAATAAAACCAAAAGTGGCTATAAGATATCTCAAGAAGATAAGATTTATCAATTACTAAAAACATACAAGATGGAACTTTGTAAGCCGGCTAAAACTCCAATGAGTCAGGAATTTGACCGCACTGATGCTCAAAGTCCAAAATTCAATGAGACTATTTATCAATCACTAATTGGTAGTTTATCATACATTAGTAATTGGTCAAGGCCAGACATTGCCTATAGCATTAATCAATTGGCAAGATTCAATGCTGAACCCACTGAACAACACTGGCAAGCGACAAAATGTATCTTAAGATATCTTAAAAGGACAATGCACTATGCATTGTATTTGGAGCCAAAAGATGATCTGATTTTAAGCGCATATGCTGATGCAAGTTTTGCAACAGACATAAACACTAGGAAATCAACTTCAGGTACGGCTATACTGTTAGGAAAAGCACTGATTGGTTGGAGGTCAATTAGACAGCAACACATAAGTATGTCCACAATGGAAGCAGAATGTTCATGTCTATCTTTATTATGTACTGATTTAATTCTGTATAAACAGTTGTTATTGGATTTGGGAATAACTGTTAATATTCCATTGTAGTTTATGAGGACAATCAAGCAGCCATATGGTTGGCTACAAATATTGCTGTGAAAACGAGATCTAAGCATACAGATCTTAGATATCTGAATGTAAAGCAATCTGTAAAAAATGGTTTAATAAGATTGGAATATTGTATGACTGAAGAAAATATTGCTGATCAGTTTACAAAAGCCCAAGGTTCAGTCAAACACAAAGAAAGTTGTGATGACTATGGTTTAAGGATGTAAATAGATATATATATTATTATATTCCCAAAAGAAGAGTGTGTTAGGAATAACAAGGTTACCTAACTTAGTTTGGGTAAAATATTATATATAAACTATGATTGTAAGTAAGTGTGTGTCACTTTAACTGCAAAGCATGTAATTTTGGGTGCGGCTGTAAAACTGCCATAAGAGGGAGCAAGAGAGCTTACTGTATTACTGGCTTACTGAATTGCTTGCTGACAATGATGGATTGATGGTTCCCTGCTGTTGCTGCTTTTGCTGAAGAGAGAAAGGAGGTTTGAACTTCTTCATATCTCTACTGTGAGAAGATTTATTACTGGACTGATATTTGTAAGTTTACTGACCTCTTTTTCGACACTGGACTTTGCAATTGAATAATCCCCGGATGGACTGAACTGGTGAATGATTTATGGACTGTTTTGACTATGCTAAAAATCTTACAGGAACAAACTATTTAACTAGCACAATGTATCTGTTTTACTGAGTGTAAGCTACAAAAACGTTTATCTCAAATATTTTGCCTGCCTGCCTGCCTGCCTGCCTGCCGTGCAGATTCTGCTAGGGTGTATCCCTAACAGACTCTTTTGACTTCAAGTAAAAATATGTTGCAATGGTCTTCAACAGTATTGCATCCAGTGAATAGAAATTGCCAATCAAGGGATGAGAGATCGTTGCCTATAAGATCATAGTTGCCTTTTTTGAAGTTATAATTGGGGATCACATTGTTGGGTTGATTTTTGTGTGGACGTATGTTGAGACAAAAGTCAATCATGTTGGAAAAGGGTTCTTTAATTTGTATTCCATAAATTGAATTCAAACTATTGCAGAAGATGAGATTGAGGCAGTTGTTAAGTCTAGTATTGTTGGTTACTAGTTGTTCCAGTCCCAGGTTTGTTACAGCATTGTAGACGGTTACATGTATGGATTCAGTTTTACATTCCTTTAACGTCCAGTTAATGTAAGGTAGAGTGAAGTTGCCAAGAAAGAAAAAGGTGTGTGGGCAGGATGTTGCCCATGTTAGTAGTGAATTTAGCTTGTTTACACGTTCGATGTCATAATCAGCAGCTCTGTCACATAGTAAGAATCAAAATGTGATATTTAAGGACAAAATTCACAGACGATGATTTCAGGAAGAGCAAGCTCTTGGGTAGCTTGGATGTTTTTTAGATGTAAGGACTTTTTATAGAAGATAGCAACACCATCTCCTCTATGGATTTCACGATCTGATCGGTAAACATGATAGTTTCTTACTGTGGTAATGGAGTCAGGGAGAGATGCATTGAGCCATGTTTCACAGACAAATATGATGTCGAATTTAGCTGTAGGATGTAATGCAGAGCCATATTAACAGCATTATCTGTCGATCTATTTGCTTGGTATGCAAACTGCATGGGATCTAGCAACAGATCTGTGATGGTTTTCAGGTGGGACAGTACAAGCCTTTCAAAGATTTTCATAACTACAGATGTTAGAGCGACTGGTCTGTAGTCATTCAGTTCCTTGATGGAAGGCTTCTTTGGCACTGGGATGATAGTAGAGCATTTGAAGCAGGAAGGAACATAGCACATCTCTAGTGATCTATTGATGTATCGGGTGAAGATGGGGGCCATCTTTTGAGCAAGAAGGAGTTATCTTGTCTGGCCCTGGTGCTTTTCCTGGCTTTTGTCTGTGTAATAGATATTGCACTTCTTTTTCTGTGATCACCAGAGGTTGTGAACCCAATGGGTTGGGGCCAGTTGTAGGAGGTTTGGCTGTTGTTGGTGTGTTTGAGATGTGAGTTGTGGAGATAGGTGGCTGTAGTTTCCTTTCAAACCTGCAATAAAACACATTCAGGTCATCTGATAGTTGTTGATTTCCTTCTGCCTGGGAAGGAGATTTGCTGAAGCCTGTTGTGTATACAATAAATGCATAAAGGTCCAAGCTTGGGGTTAAGTGCAGGGTTCTGGCCCTGCACTTCTGATTGGAT
>BHEV01045910.1:0-23477 GCA_004319985.1 Emydocephalus ijimae
AAAGCCGGCTGGGTGACTTTGGGCCAATCACCAGGAGACTGTGAGTTCTAGTCCCACTTTAGGCATGAAAGCCGGCTGGGTGACTTTGGGCCAATTACCAGAGAACTGTGAGTTCTACTCCTGCCTTAGACAAGAAACACCTCTGGTCTATATTGGTGTAATTGACTAGAGTATATCATAAATAAATAACCACAAAACTCCCCATAAATTCATTCCCACAAGGACTATCCGTATCCAGACCCCACTTACATTTAAAGGCTTTAGGTGAGGTTTCGCTAGACTGAATCTTTGGGGCAAGCATGCGTTTGCCAAAAACCTGAGCGTCGAAACTTGCATAATCGAAGGTGACTTTGGAGTACTTCTCAAGCTCCTTGGCCAAGTTGGCCCTTGGCGTGGAAGGAACCATGTTGGGCCTGTAACTTCCATACTGAGGCACCTCGAGTTGCTTCACAAAACACATAGGCCTGAAGGAAAGAGGAAAGGGAGGGAAGGCACTTTTGTAAGGCACTTATGATTCTGGGGGGAACGTTTGAGAGACAACTTGGCTAAAAGGAAATGCGAGCGTCGTCCTTCCGATAAGAGGAGAATATTCCTGGCTCAGGGTTGAAATGAGGGGTCCTTTGTGCTCTCTGAGCTTGGTGGTTTTTCTGCAGATGTTTCATTACCCAACTAGGTAATATTATCAGTGCTATAAGGAAATGTGGTTTGCGGAGTAGAGGAAGAGGAAAAGAAGAGAAGGAGGAAGAATAGGAAGGAGAGAGGAAGAGTCCTATGGGGTCCTTAGTGCTCTCTGACTTGGCTGTTTTCTTGCAGATACTTTATTGCTTAACTAGGTAATATTATCAGGGTGAGGAGGAAGAGGAGGAGGAGGAGGAGGAGAACTGTGGGGTTCTTAGTGCTCTCTGAGCTTGGTTGTTTTCTTGCAGATTTCTTTACCAAATTAAGTAACATCATCATTGCTAGAAGGGCCTTATATACAGTACAAACAGAGAGCAAACCTCATCCCTTTTAGTATGATGATGTTACCTAGTTTGGTAATGAAACAGCCAAACTCAGAGAGCACCAAGGACCCCTCATATTCATCTATTAAAGACAAACCTAGGAAGAAACCAATCCAATCCAGTCCCAGTATTTTATTATGATCGTAGAATAGAATACAAAGAAAGAATCATTTGGAATTATTTTCTGAGCAAATTAGGAATTGAGGGTGTAGATACTGTTTGTGTTCAAATTCTTTTCTTCCCCTGGAGTAGAACCCATTTATAAACACGTAGTATGAAGTATAACGGGGAAATGTATATAGCAAAATGGGAAAGATAGTGGAAATATGCTTTTAGGAAACAATGATTCTAAGTGTTATCAGTTTTCATATCGGATAGAAAAAATATGTCTTAAGAGTGATAGTAAAATTCTATACTACAGACTTAATTCAATAGGATGAAAAAGCTTATACCAGTTCACAAACAGTCCAGGTATTATTAGATGTCATGACCTCATCTGTTTTGGGAGTTTGCTTTGATTAGTCCTGATTTATTTCTGGCTCTGTGCTTTCGATCTGAAGGAGTAACAAAGTTGGAAGTATCCACTGATAGTTTTTTAGACTGGCAGGAATACTTGCTCAACTCAGTTACCGGTTCCTGGACTTAAGTTTTTATTTCCCCCAACCCTGAAAGTTAATGCTCTGTTATTGAACTTTTAAAAAATATTATTCAAGCTTTAACATATTCAGATTGCAGAAGATGACAGAATAATTATTCTGATTAATTGTTCTCACTGTCAGGAAATTTCTCCATAGTTCTAAGTTGCTTCTCTCTTTGATTAGTTTCCATTCATTGTTTCTTGTCCTGCCTTCAGGGGGCTTTGGAGAATAGGTTGACCCTCTCTTATCTGTGACAGCCCCTCGAGTATTGGAAGACTTCTACTGTGTCACTCATACTTCTTCTCTTTGTTAGACTAGAGCTGTTCCCTTAATTGTTAATCAGAGCTGAAGAAGCTTCTTGGATGAGAAGCGAAACATCTTAAAAGAAAAACCACAAAGTCCAGTTGCCTCTTGAAAAAACAACCACCTTTGTTCATCATATGGTTTAGCCTGAGATGCAGAGATCTCAATCAATGGCACTGTGATTCTAAGTAAAGGGATCTCTGGAATTAAAACCTGGTCCTTCTTTTGCAATCTAGCCCTGCAGCAGCTACAATAGGTGGCACATGGATGCAGTCTCTAATCAGCTCATCACTTGAAGTGCAGAGAGCAAGTTTATTAACTCATCAGAGAATTAATTAGCACCCAATGTCCCTTCCACCCAGCTGTGAAACCGAGAGGCATGGAGAAATGTTAACATACCACACAAAATGAAAAACAGGATGGGGGCTTTCTGTCCTTTCCATCTTCATAATGTCAACATAATCAATGTGATTTTGGGGCCATCTGCACTGCTGTGTACACTGTAAGACGTAGCTTGGGACTCTGTTAAAAACCCTTTTCGCCCGTCAACTTAGAATTAATGGATGCTACAGCAGACATTCCTGCTCCAGTGTGCCCTAATTGGGAATACTACATTTTTTTTTCATCGTTCAAAGAAAAATATTTGACAGTCACAAATCAGATTAGTGGGAAGGAAGGATCTTTCCACTTCCCTAAACCAGGTGTGGCCAACCTTGCCCATTTTAAGACGTGTGGACTTCAACTCCCAGAATTTCCCAGCCAGCTGTGCACAGAATTCTGGGAGTTGAAGTCCACAGGTCTTAAAGTGGCCAAGATTGGACAGACACGCCCTAAAGCTGTAACTGGGTTTTTTTTTTTTTTTTTTGGAGAGCAGAAGGAGAAACAGAGGCTAGGCTTCATTTGGCTGTGGATTACCTGAGGATCCGATCTGAATTTGAGTGATTTTTCGAAGGGTCGCTGGATGGAGGCTGTTGCTTCTCGTGAGTTTTGGCTAATTTTTCAGCAGCTGCAATGGGACAGCCAGATAAGCTATTGGAAGAAAGCAGGGAAGAAGCAGGAAGAAAAGAAAAGAAAGAACAGGGAAGAGGAATGCAGGGATTAAATAAAATCAACACAATAAAATGAGATAGAACCATTATAAGAAGGCGTGCAGCGCCCTGGAGATTTCAAAATATTTTACAAAGAAAAGAGGCATGTCAACAAAATTGTAAATCCTTCACGATAGATACATTGGGGAAAAACAATTCTAGTTTGAAATAAAACCAGCATAGAATGGACACAGAAATTAAACGGAAAATTTAGTCACCACAAAAAAAGGACAACTTTGACGTGGTTTTTTGGGGGGGGGACAATTTCTCAGATACTTTCTCAGTGGTGACATAATCCCTGCTTCTAAAAATGCAGTACAGATAGTCCTCAACCTATAACAGTTCATTTAGTGACCGTTCAAAGTTACAATGGCCCTGACCAGTTTTCACACTTAAGGACCATTGCCAACATCCCTGATCAAAATTCAGACCATTGCCAATTGACTCATATCTACAATGGTTGGAGCATCCCAGAGTCATGCAATCCCCTTTGGCAACCTTCTGACAAGCAATGGAGAAGCCAGATTCACTTAACAGCCATCTTACTAATTCAACAACCACAGTGATTCACTTAACGAATGGGACAAACTCACTTAACAAATGTTTCACTTAGCGACAGATGTTTTGGGCTCAACAGTGACCATAAGTCAAGGACTACCTGTATCCCATTTTTGTGTGTGTGTGTGCAAATTAATGCAAAATAGACAAGACAAATATGCAACACCATTTCTGATGCCACCCACTGTTTCCAGTCCTTTTCTGAACTCTCCTTCCTCTAGTTCGATTGCTGTCCCAATCGGATAATCATTTTTATTAAACCTACAGCTGCCTGATTCATTATTTTGAATACCTCGGATACGGCAGAAAAATCACGTACCTTCGGTGAGTATTTCGGTTGCTATTTACATGGCCCTGTCCGGTGCATCCAGGTGTTGGGCATTTTAATACATTCTCGTGCATGGCCAGGACTTGAGAATGAAGAAGAAAATGAGGAGAAAGGTGAGAATCATAGTAATAATAAAAGTAACAGAATAACAGAGTCAGAAGGGACTTCTACTCCAACCCCCTGCTCAAACAGGAAACCCTACATACCATTTCAGACAAATGATTTTCCAATCTCTTTTGAAAAGCCTCAACTGATGGAGCACCCACAACTTCTGGAAACAAGAGACCCCCCCCCAGCCAAAAAAACCCCCAAGAGAAAGGAACATTGGTTAATTATTTCCTCATGGGTAAATGAAAAACAAAAATAAGGGTAAGTGCTGTTCTTTTTTCTTTATTTTAAGGTTATCTTCACAAAAGGTGAGAAGAGATTGGACTGCCATTTGTCAGAAATGGTGTAGGGTCTCCCACTTGGGTGGGGGGTTGGATTAGATGACCTATAAGGTTCCTTCCAACTTTGATTGTCTGTTAAGGCAGGGAGGTTAAATATGTATGTTGGTTTTTAAAGAATCAGAGGTTTGAGATAGATATACAGTATGGAAAGCCAATCCCTTGAACCAGGTGTATGTCCATTGGAACTTCGGCACTGAATTATAAGTTTCTTTCATGGAGCCCAATTGTAACTTCAAAGTGACTGGTCGTAAGGTAAGGACTGCCTGTGCATAATGGCTAAGGATATAGCCTTTGAACCTGCAACTCCTAGATTAACTTTTCAGTTGGTTTCTTTTGGATCAAAGCAATGTGTTTCCCAAAGCACCTGAAGGCCAGGCAAGAAACAATCGATGGCAACTGATTAAGGAGAGATTCAACCTAGAAATAAGGAGAATTTTTCTGACAGTGAGAACAATCAACCCATGGAACAGAAGTTGCCTTCAGAAGTTGTGGGAGCTTCATCCCTGGAAGCTTTCAAGAAGAGACTGGACTGCCATCTGTCAGAAATGGTGTAGGGTCTCCTTCTTGGGCGGGGGATTGGACTAGATGACCTACAAAGTCCCTTCCAACTCTGTTATTCTATTCTTATTTATAAAAGATAGATAGATAGATAGATAGATAGATAGATAGATAGATAGAGATAGAGATAGAGATAGAGATAGAGATAGAGATAGAGATAGAGATAGAGAGAGAGAGAGAGAGAGAGAGAGAGAGAGAGAGATGTACGGACAGGATGGCAGGCAGGTAGGGACAGAAATAAGATAGATGATATAGAGATAAATGATACATATGAGATGATAGAGAGAGAGGATGGGATGATAGGTAGATAGATGACAGAGAGATAGATAAATATTAGATAGATGATTGATGATCAAGGGAGAAATGATAGATATAAGAAAAGATTATAGAGATAGAGAGGATGAGATGATATAGATAGATGGATGATAGATGATAGATAGATGATAGACAGATATATAGATACATAGATGTGAAGATAGAGGGAGAAATGATAGATATGAGAAGAGATGATGGAGAGGATGATAGATATAGATCGATAGTTGATAGATAGATGATAGATGATAGATGATAGATAGATAGATAGATAAATAGATAGATAGATGAGAGATGAAAGAGGAAGAAATGATAGATATGAGAAGAGATGATATATATATATATAGAGAGAGGATGAGATGACAGCAGACAGACAGACAGACTATCCAGTTCTCTTCATGCAATGAAGCCAGATTGGTTCTCTGGTTCAAGGGGTTTCCATATATTTATGTGAAATCTCTGATTCTTTAATATAAACACACGTATTTTCTTCTTACTGCCTTTTGTGAAGATAACCTTGGAAGTAAAGAAAGATGTCTTTCAAAAGAGCAGCACTTCCGCATATTTTTGTTTTTCATTTCCCCGTGAGGAAATAGACAACCAATGTTCCTTTCTTTCTCTCTCTCTCTTTTGTGTGTGGATCTGCAGCCTTTGTAATGAACTGATAAGATAGATTGTGTTTTTTTATTGTTATTTTTCATAAGCTCACATCTTCTTTCTTGAGAGAGAATTATAAAAGAAATTATTTTAGACTCAGAAATAGCAAATATTTCTCCTTTGGGGAAAAAGTTAATGAAACTCTTCCACACCACATTGTCTTATTAAAATTTAAAACCTCCCAGCACTGGCCTATTCAACTTTCTCTCCAAATAGGTTGAGATGGAGAGAAATATCACTTTTTTTCTTCATCTTGTATTGTGTTTTATAGGCATCAATACAGATGAAGCTGCTGATTTATCCCAAGGCAAGAGCCTATTGGGGTTCGGCGGCTGTAATAAATTTAAATAATAAATAAAATATATAAATTAGGATACCCCAGGCACTTTTGCTAGACGATTCTTCATCCAGGCTCAGTAATCAGCCTCTGCTATCCTCCATTCATCATTTTATGAGGTAAATCCACAATTTTTCTAAAAGTAGGCCTAGACTCACATTCTACCTATCTACCACAGGTAGTCCTCGATTTATAACCGTTCAATTAATGACCATTCATCAAAGTTACAATGGCACTGAAAAAACTGGCTTATGGCTATTTTTCACACTTAATGACTTTTGAAGGATTCCCACCTGATCAAAATCCAGATGCTTAGCAACTAACTGACTCATATTTTTGATGGCTGCAGTGACCCGGGGTCATGGGATCCCCTTTTGTGACCTTCTGACAAGCAAAGGCAACGGGGAAACCAGATTCACTTAACAACCGGGTCACTAACTTAAGAATGGCACTGATTCACTTAACAATCATAGCAAGAAAGGACATAAAACAGCAAAATTCATTGTCCTGCTTAGCAAGAGAAATTTGGGGCTCAGTTGTGGTCGTAATTTCAAGGATATATACTTTAATCTCAAAATCTTCTCTGAGAATCAACTTGAAAGAAAATAAATAAAATTACAAGGGTTCTTCCACTTATGCTGAGAAAAATGGCTTACAACAGGTCCTCACACTTACAACCCTTGGAGCATCTCCACAGTCACATGGCCAGAATTGAGGAGGCTTCTCAATCGGCATGTACAGGTGGTCTTGAACTGACAACAGTTCATTTTAGTGGCTGTTCGAAGTTACGATGTCACTGAAAAAAGTGACTTACGATCGTTTTTCACACTGAATGACTACTGCAGAATCCTCATGGCCACATGATTCACATTCAGATGGTTGTCAACTGGTTCATATCTATGACAGTTAAATTCCCAAGGTCACATGATCCTCTTTTGCGACCTTCTGATAAGCCAAGCCAAGGGAGAAGCTGGATTCACTTAACAACCATGCCGCTAATTGAACAACAGCAGCGATTCACTTAACAAATGTGGCAAGAAAAGTTGTAAAATGGGAGCCAAACTTAACAAATTTATCACTGAACAACCTAACGTCTGGCCTCAATTATGGTCGTAAGTTGAGGATCACCTGTATTTATAACATTTCAGTGCTCCAGGGTTCTGTGATCTCTTTTTTGTGGCCTTCCCAACTGGCTTCCAACAATCCGAGTCAATAGGGGAAGCAGATTCATTTAAGGACCACGTGATTCACTTCAGAACTGCAGAGATCCACTTAACAACCATGGCACAAAAAAACCCCCACAAAAAGCTTGGCCACTAGATGAATGGTTGTACTTCGAGGATTTATCTGTAAACAGCTGTTTTATAAGAATTCCACTAACATTAACAATATCCTCAGCATATAAAGAAAATCTGTACAAAATGTTTTACAGATGGTATCTGGTCCCAACAAGATTGGAAAAATATACCCCAATGTAAGCCCAAAATGTTGGAAATGCTGACGGTACATTTTACCATATGTGGTGGCTATGCCCCAAGATCAGGACATTCTGGATCCAAATTAAAAATTGGCTACAGGAGATCACCGGCTATCAAATTGAACTCAGACCCAAAACTTTTCTCTTAGGAATTATTTAAGACCAAATTCCCAAAAAAGTAAAATATCTAATGTTACATATCATAACAGCCACCAGAATAGCCTATGCACAAGTATGGAAAACTTCCAATATTCCTAGAAAAGAACTAATATTACAAAAAATACTGGAAAGTGCTGAAATGAATATGTTTATTTTGAAATTGAAAGAGAAAGAAGACTCTGAATATTTTTTAATTTGGAATAAATGGTATCATTGGATAACAAACAGAAATAAGATAGAAAATTAATGTGTAAGAGACCTCAAGAAAATGAATTGTAAATGTTAGATCTGGAGCGTGGGCACAAAGAACGGAGACGAGGCATCGAATAGTGACTCCAACTCTTTATTAGTGACTTCAGAACAGAGCGAAATACTGGGGAAGCAGCAGCTCCTTTTATAGAGCTGGCTGCTGTCACAATAACCAATGATTTGAATTTGCTGCGCTGGGAGCGTCCAATCAGCGGCGACCCGCTAGCAGCCAATCAGATCAGCCAGAAACGACCAATCACGATCCGCTGTTCGTGGACCAATCAGAAGTGCAGGATTACGAGCCTGCTGTGGAAGCAAAACTATTAGGATTTTAAAATAACGTGTTTGCTTAGTTCGTAACAGTAAATATGTAGAATATATAACAATATAAGAATAATAATTATAGCTAAAATTAATCATCAATGTTACATAAATGTAAATATGTGTTAAGTTACATAAGATAAGAACCTGTGTAGATGTCAAACATGCTGTTGAAACCATGGTGTTTTGAGTTGTAATAATAGAAACTTAATAAAAATGTATCTTAAAAAAAAAAAAAAAGAATTCCACTCAAGGTGTAGTGGATTTTAAGATGCACTTACTCTCCGGAGGAATCCTGTCTTTGTGTGGGCAACCAGACAAGCTGCGATGATGAGGATAGAGTCCAGTGACGTGACCGGTGCCATCACAGCCTGGAGTGGGACATTTGATTTCACGCTTCTCAGGTCTTGAAGAATCTAGAAAATGAATGAAGAGGGTGTATAAAGGACCTTACGGTAAGATTTAGATGGGTAGGGTTGCTCCAAGAAGCCTATCCCATCATCTACAATAGTTTTTTCCCCTGAAAAAAAGAGAGAGGGGGCGAGAGGGAAGGAAGGGGAGAGGGAGAAACAGAGAGAGAGAATTTGGTCTAATGGTAAAGATAAGGTAAAGGTAAAGGTTCCCCTCACACATACGTGCTAGTCGTTTCCGTCTCTAGGGGGCAGTGCTCATCTCCGTTACAAAGCCGAAGAGCCAGCGCTGTCTGAAGACGTCTCTGTGGTCTAAACTAAATGCCAAAGGCGCATGGAATGCTGTTACCATCCCACCAAAGGGGTCCCTGTTTCTCTACTTGCATTTTTTTTTTAATGTGCTTTCGAACTGCTAGGTTGGTAGAAGCTGGGACAAGTAACGGGAGCTCACTCCATTCCAGGGTGCTAGGGATTTGAACCGCCAAACTGCTGACCTTTCCGATCGAGAAGGTCAGTGTTTTAGCCACTGAGCCACTCTGTGTCCCTCTAAATGGTAAAAGGTACCGAGCTAGAAAGCAGACCATGAGTTCTAGCCCTGCCTTAGGCATGAAAACCAGGGTCGGTGACTTTAGGTCAATCACCAGCTGGCTATGAATTCTAGTCTGCCTTAGACATGAAAGGCAGCTGGGTGATTTAGGGCCAATCACCAGGAGCCTGTGAGTTCTAGTCCTGCTTTAGACATGAAAGGCAGCTGGGTGACTTTGGATCAACCATTAGGAGACTGTGAGTTCTAGTTCTGCCTTAGGTGCGAAACCTGCCTGGGTGATTTAGGGCCAATTACAAGGAGACTGTCAGTTTTAGTCCTGCCTAAAACATAAAAGGCAGCTGGGTGACTTTAGGCCAATTATCAAGAGATTCTGCATTCTAATCTGGTCTTAAGGATGAAGCCTAATTGGATGACTTTGGGAAAAATCACTACGAGATGGTGGAGTTCTAGACCCACCTTAGGTGTGGAAGCGAGCTGAGTGACTTAGGACCTCTCTTTCATCCCAGCCCATCTTACAGGGGGGCTGTTGAAGGGGAAATAGGAGAAAGAAGGTGTGTTGGATATGTTTGCCTGCCTTGAGTTATTTGTAAAAATAATAAAGGTGGGATATAAATGGAAATGAAAAGAAGGAAAGAAGGAAGGAAGAAAAAGGAAGGAAGGAAGGAAGGAAGGAAGGAAGGAAGGAAGGAAGGAAGGAAGGAAGGAAGGAAGGAAAAATAGATGAGGGAATGAAGGAGGTGAGAAGAAGGAAAGAAGGGAGGAAGGAAAGGAGATAGAAAGATAGATGATAGATAGATAGATAGATAGATAGATAGATAGATAGATAGACAGATGATAGATCGATAGATGATGATGATGATAGATAGATAGATAGATAGATAGATAGATGATGATAGATCGATCGATCGATCGATCGATCGATAATAAATAATGTTCCTAGGCAGATCAGATCTACATTCTGCCCCTAAGGGAACAATATTTTGGTTCAGCAAGACACAAAATGGTGGGGAAGTCCCATTATTTGCCTCCTCAAGATGGCAGCGATGATAAAAATCGCCTTCCTGGGACACTTTTCATCACTTCTGGGGCTTCCTCCACTTCTTGTGTTCGGAAAAGGCCTCTGTCCACACTTTCCTGGTTCCTGAACATGCCGGGGATTCCCTGAGAAGTTGTGCCAAATGAACCCACCCAGCCGTCTCCTCTATCCTTTAAGTAGAGCCTTCTTTCATTTATTTTCCTTAACTTCTCAAAGCAGCTTTGAAGCTGGGCTGCCTGCAGCGATGAAGTGAAACCTCCTTTCAATGCTTTTGCGCTGCTCTCCAAGCTCTCGCCTTCTGTGGCCTGGAAGAGTTTATGCGAAGGAACCCTACAGACATCAAACTGCAAAGGTTGCCTCTCGTTATTAACTCAAATGTCTACTTAACTCCGGTCTCTGGTCTCTGGCAGGGATCAGAAAAAAAAATATACCCCTGGGAATCAAGATATAATAAGTAAAACTCTGGAGGCTTGCTCTTTATCAGAATAACAGAATAACAGAGCTGGAAGGGACTTTGGAGGTCTTCTAGTCCAGCTCTCTGCCCAAGCAGGAGACCAGTGTCGTCTTAATAACCTCCACTGATGGAGCACCCACAACTTCTGGTAGCAAGCTGTTCCACTGGTTTATTCTTCTCACTACCTGAAAATAAAACCCTGTCTTACTTTTTTTTTTGCCACCAAAAAAGACACCAGGCCTTATTTTTGGGAGGGGATGTCATCCACTGACTAACCTCACTTGCATGCATCAGCCCCGGCCTCCTTTTCATTGTCAGAGGCCTTCAGGAACTACTACTTCTGCGGCCGGTAAGGCTTTCCTGAAGGCCTCTGCACCTGGTAACAGAGCTCTGGATCGATCCAGAGCTTTGTTGTCAGCTACAGAGGCCTTCAGGGAAAGCTTTGCCAGTCTTGCCGGCTGCAGAAGAAATGGGCCGGCAAGGCAGGTGTCAGGGTGTGTGTGAGGCCTGGCTACAACTATCCAAAGGTAAGTAGTAGGACATCTCCACCCCCCACACTCCCACCCTAGCTTAATTTTTACCCGTTTACTCTGGAGTGGTTGGGATCTTAATTAGGGCTTATTTTGGGAGGAGTAGGGCTTATATTGAGTGCACATATAAAAATCAAGCTAGGACTTACTTTCAGGGCAGGTCGTATTTTGGGGGAAACAGGGTATTGGGAAATAGGGTTAATTGGCAGTGTCTAAAAAGTTATTACTCAGGCTGATATATTCGAGTTTTACTAGGCTATAGGTAATCCTCAATTTACAACCATAATGGAGCCTGCCCATCACAGACATAAGTTGTAATGGTTGTAAAATGAGCAGATCATGTGATTTACAAAGTTTTACCACTTTATTAGTATTTATTAGAATAGGAAAAAAAAAAAGAGCCATGGAGGAACAGCGGTTAGAAAATAGCAGGCTGTTTCCGATTAATGTTGCAGGCTATTTCTGCTGACTGCCAACTGCCAACAGTTCAGCAGTTCGAATCACACCGGCTCAGGGTTGACTCAGTCTTCCGTCCTTCCGAGGTGGGTAAAATGAGGACCCAGATTGTTGGGGGAAATAGGCTGACTTTGTAAACCGCTTAGAGAGGGCTGTAAAAGCGCTGTGAAGTGGTATATAAGTCTTAAGTGCTATTGCTACAAAAAAAAAATTAAAGGGAAAACAAACAAAAGGTGGAAAAGAAGAAGCAAAACAGAAAGAAAACACAGAATTATGATTTTAGCCCTTCTTCCTATTGAATAATTGCTATCTTATTCTTTCCCCATCCTTTTTAATCCCCAAATCCATAAATCGTATAATACATTTCTTTTCCAACTGAGGAAGGCTAACTTTTAGGCCAAAGGAATCTCAACCTGTCAGCATTTGGAAAATGTGTAACTTGACCCTGCTTCCAGGTCATCCCTAGTATAGGGGTTCCTGCTTGAGCGGTGGGTTGGACTAGAAATCTTCCAAGGTCCTTTCAAACTCTGTTATGACTATACGCCACGGTGCACAGCTCACAGTTACTTTCACCCCAAAGTGATACCTATTTATCTACTTGCATTTGCATGCTTTCAAACTGCTAGGAGGAGCTGAGGCAAGTATGGGAGCTCATCTCGTCTCGCGCGCCCGGGTCTCAAATCCAGCCTGCCAGTTTTCTGGCTGGAAAGCTCAACGTCTTTAACTCCTGAGCCATCATGCAGAGCCGTCTCTTCTTACCTTTGCTGTAATAGTTCTTCCTGATGGAGTCCAAGGTCTTGTTCTGCTTGTCCTCTGTTTGGAAATGTTTCGCATGCTCTCCCGTCGCCGGCTGCCCGGGGTCCCTCACCACCTTGACCTGTTCCGCTTTCAGGGCGATGGCCTGCTCCAACAGGCCCAGGTTCCCCCGCGTCATCATATCGTACATCTCAGATTCGTCGGTCACAGTGGACTTCTGAGAGTGAGTGTCGTCATCCTTTTCATCGTCCGACCTGACCTCCACAATGACAGAATATTCCGGCTTGGGGTTGACCGCCTGTCTTTCACAGTGAGTTTGGGGGCTATCCTGAGAAGTGTGAGGCACTTCTTGACAGAGGACATCAGCCATCACTTCCTCTTCTTCCTCCTCTTCGTATTCTTCTTCTTCCTCTTCCTCCTCCTCTTCCTCCTCCCCTTCTTCTTCTTCTTCTTCTTCATCATGGTCTTCTTCTTCCTCCTCCTCCTCCTCCTCATCTTCTTCCTCCTCTTTCTGGAGCTTGCACGAGTCCTCACAGCTTGCCTCATCCTCCTGGTGTTCTAGGCACAAATCACTGCTCCTTTCGCTGGTGACCTCAATCACTTCTTCTGCATCTTCTGTATGGATGATGATCTCCTTTTCACATTCCTCCTCAACTGCTTCTTCTTCCTCTTCTTCTTCTTCCTCCTCCTCCTCCTCCTCCTCTTCTTCCTCCTCCTCCTCCTCTTCCTCTTCTTCTTCTGTTGCTCCTTCACAGAGCAAGTGCATGGTGTTTCCTCCGCTGCTGGAGACCTCGCCTTCGCTTTCCGACACAGGCCGTTTAGAGATGACAGTTTCTTCCGTTCTTTGGCCTGGATTGAAAAAGAGCATGATTTCTTGAAAATGGTTGTGGGTACGATTGGGGGTGGTGGGATGGGGGAGAGGTAAGCGTGTCTCTACTTTTGTATCTGTTGTGTAGTGTGTGAGGCTTTTGCATGACAAGGGGGATAGCAAGCAGAGGGACAGGCTGGGACATCCTTGGTGCACACTGAGCTTGGGTTTTTTTTTTTTGCAGTTGTTTCATGACCCAACTAGGTAACATCATCATTGCTAGAAGGGAGGGGTGTTTGTGGAGTGGAGGGGGAGAGGAGAAGGAGGAGGAGGATGACAATGGGGTCCACAGTGCTCTCTGAACTTGGTGGTTTTCTTGCAAACGTTTCATGACTCAACTAGGTAACATCATCAGTGCTAGAAGGGAGGGGTGTTTGTGGAGTGGAGCAGGGAGGAGGAGGAGGAGGAGGAGGACAGTGGGATCTTTGGTGCTCTCTGAGATTGGTGATTTTCTTACAGACATTTCATGACCCAACTAGGTAACATCATCAGTGCTAGAAGGGAGGGTGTTTGTGGAGGAAGAAGGAGGAAGAGGAGGAGGAGGAGGAAGAGGAGGAGGAAGAGGAGGAACAGGAGGAGGAAGAGAACGACAGTGGGATCTTTCGTGCTCTCTGAGATCGGTGATTTGTTGCAGACATATCATGACCCAACTAGGTAACATCATCAGTGCTAGAAGGGAGTGGTGTTTGTGGAGTGGAGGGAGGAGGGGGAGGGGGAGGGGGAGGAGGAGGAGGAGGAGGAGGAGGAAGAGAATGACAGTGGGATCTTTGGTGCTCTCTGAACTTGGTGGTTTTCTTGCAAACGTTTCATGACTCAACTAAGTAACATCATCAGTGCTAGAAGGGAAGGACAGTGGGTCCCCAGTGCTCTCTGAACTTGGTGGTTTTCTTGCAAACGTTTCATGACCCAACTAAGTAACATCATCACTGCTAGAAGTGGGTAGGGCTTGCTCTCACTTGATATTCTAGTGCCCTGCCCTATCAGTGTTGATGGAAGTAAGTGGTTTAGGAGCCCAACTGAAGAACCTTCAAGACCACTCCCAACAATATGGTACGATCTTCTAGAATTCTGGTAATCCTTGAGTTAACAACTGTTCATTTAGTAACTGTTCAAAGTTAGAAGGGCACTGGAAAAAGTGACTGGTGACCGTTTTTCACCCATGGTCACATGATTTACATTCAAATGCTTGCAAATGACTCATATTTATGACGGTTGCAGTGTCCCAGGGTCATGGTTTTCCCCTTTTGCGACCATCTGACAAGCAAGGTCCATGGGGAAACCAGATGCACTTCATGTTACTAACTTAATAACTTGCACTGATTGACTTAGCAACTGTGGGAAGAAAAGTCGTAAAATGGGGCAAATTTCACTTAAAAAATTTCTCACTTAGCAATACAACTTTTGGGCTCAATTGTGGTCGTATGCTGAGGACTACCTGTATAAATTGAGAGCAAACCCCATTCCTTACCGGCACTGATGATGTTACGTAGTTGGGTCATGAAACGTCTGCAAGAAAACAACCAAGCTCAGAGGGCACCAAAGACCAAAACGTAGCTCCTTTCTTAATTTTCTGAATGAAGAACTGATGGATGTATTATTTAGAGAAGGGGTCTCCAACCTTGGCAACTTTAAGCCTGGAGGACTTCAACTCCCAGAATTCCCTAGCCAGCAAAGCAAAGTTGGCTGGGGAATTCTGGGAGTTGAAGTCCTCCAGGCTTAAAGTTGCCAAAGTTGGAGACCCCTGATTTGGAGGAGCCATTGCAGCTCGTCCTAGACTTAACAACCGTTAGTTTAGTGACTTTTTGAAGTTACAATGGCATTGAAAAAACTGACTTACAACTAGTCTTCACACTTATGACTGTTGCAGCATCCCCTCAGTCATGTGATCAAAATTCAGGTACACCTGGCAACTGGCATGTTCTTAGCAGTTTCCAATCAAGCAAAGTCAACGGGGGAAGCTGGATTTGTTTAACAACCATGCGATTCACTTAACAACTGCAGTGATTTGTTTAACAATGGTGGCCCAAAAGGGTCCTTTAAACAAGACACAAGTCCCCTTAACAACTGCCTCGCTTAGCAATGGAAATGCTTGTTTCCTGGGACTCACTTAAAAACCATCTTGGTTTTTTGCGATGGACATGCTGGGTCCACTTCTGGTTGTTACGTCAAGGATTACCAGTACAGTGCTGAGATTATCAGAAGGAACTAGGGGTGGGATTCTACTGGTTTGGACCAGTTCAGGAGAACCGGTTGTTAAAGTTACAGGCAAACCAGTATTTCAACTGACCAGCTGACCCTTCCCCTCCCAGGAGTCTCCACACAGCCCATTTCCAATAGAGGTAAGTGCAGGGTCCAACGAAGGCTCGGGGGTGTGTGTGTGTGTGCTTCTGGAAGACCAGAAATGGGCCTGTTTCCGGCTTCCGGAGGGCCTCCAGAGGCCGGGGAGGCCATTTTCTCCCTCCCAGGGGCCCAGGGGAAGCCTCTGTGCCCTTGGGAGAGCAAAAACATCCTCCCGCCGGGCTCTGGAGGCCCACCAGAAGCCAGAAACTGGAAGTTTCAGTAGGTCCTGCCCACCATGGCCCCAGCCACCCAGCAACTGGGCAGTGAATGGGTTGCTGGGATTTTTGAATCCCATCCCTGGAAGGAGGGACCCCGCACCTTCTTCCGAGGGAGGGCTGCTGGACACCTCCTTTTGCATCAGGGTTCCTTCCTCGTCTTCCTCTTCCAGGGTGCCTTCTGAATCATCCGTCACAGAGTCCTGCTTGGCTTCGGCCTCTTCGCTCCCATCACTGTCCACATTGTAGCCCTCGTCCAGGGTGAGCTTCAAGGGATGGGATTTCCTCTTGGGCTCCAGGTGCCCTCCTTCTAAGTGCTGAAGTTTCCTCTTCTTCGCCAGCGGGCAGCTTTGTAAACTAGGAGGAAAGCCAAGAGAAAAGAGAAAGAAGAGAGAAAGAGAAAGAGAGACAGAAAGAGAGGGGAAGAGAAAGAGAGACAGTGAGAGAAAAACAGAAGCAGAAAGAGAGGAAGAGGAAAAAGAGAAAGAGAGAAAGAAAAAGAGAGAAACAAACAACAGAGAGAAACAGAAAGAGAGGAAGAAAGCAAAAGAGAGAAAGACAAAGAAAGAAAGAAAGAAAAAGAGAGAAACAGAAACAGAAAGAGGAAGAGAGAGAGAGAGAGAAACAGAAACAGAAACAAAAAGTGAGAGGAAGAGAGACAGAGAAACAGAAACAGAAATAGAAGAAGAGAAAGAGAGAGAAAGAGAAAAAGAAAAAAGAGAAAGAGGGAAACAGAGAAACAGAAACAGGGGGGAAGAGAAAGAGAAAAGGAAAGAGAAAGAGAAAGAAAAGAAATAAACAGAAAGAAGAGAATGAGAGAAAGAAAGAAAGAGAGAGAGAGAGAGCATAAGAGAAGCAACTCAACACAATGTGATAGAAGCAGGTGTCGACATAACCATATGACCATTTCCTAGTGCTATTATTTGGATGGAAGCTCAGAATTATAACAACTGTATATAAATAGCATTTAAGAGTTCATATTATCCCATAATATTCACAGCATGATTTGGTTGATGACCAACTGAATATTCAAGGTGTGCATTTTCCACAGGATAAAGAGTTTTCAGGTTATATATTATAATTCAACTTTCTGGGCCATCCTCATCTGGCCACCTTGAATCAGTTCTTATGAGAATGCAGATTCTTCCAAGAAACTGGAAGCATCAATCAAAGGCACTCTTGTAACTGAAAACAGATATTCAAGGAGGCCCCTTTTCTGCTGATCATGACAAGTTATAAGGTTATGACAAGTTATACAAGTTATACAACTCACTATCTCCTGGTGATTGGCCCAAAGCTGACTTTTATGCCTAAGGTGGGACTAAAACTCACAGTCACTTGGTTGTTGGTTCAAAGTCACCGAGCCAACATTCATGCCTAAGGTGAACTAGAATTCACATTCTCCTGGTGATTGGCCCAAAATCACCCAGCCAGCTTTCATGCCTAAAATGGGACTAGAACTCACCGTCTCCTGGTGATTGGCCCAAAGTCACCCAATGGCTTGCATACCTAAGGTGGGACTAGAACTCACCGTCTCCTGGTGATTGGCCCAAAGTCACCCAATGGCTTGCATACCTAAGGTGGGACTAGAACTCACCGTCTCCTGGTGATTGGCCCAAAGTCACCCAATGGCTTTCATGCCTAAGGTGGGACTAGAATTGACAATCATTCAGTGATTGACCCAAAGTCACCTAACTGAACACAAAAATTGGCCACCAATTCAGAAGATGGTTTGGTGTTCTGAGCCTCCTCGCTGAAGAATTCAGTGAAGGTGACTGAGATGGCAATGGAATTAGAGATGCCAAACGGACACCCCAAACTCACCTCCTGTGTCTTGCGTACTTTCCTCGAATGTGTCCTGATCCATTGCATCCTGGAGTGGGACAGCTGTGTGAAGAGGGTGACACACACAAGCCAGAAATAAAAGCGGGTATAATTTCCAAGGCAGGGGGTGGGTGGGGGAGGAAGAAGAGGGAGAAGCAACCAAATCAACTCAACCTCAAGTAGTCCTCGACTTAAAAAAGTTGAGTGACCTTTCAAAGTTGCAAAGGCACTGGAAAAAAGTGAATTACGAATGTTTTTCACGCTTACAACCTTTCTAGGATCCCCATGGACATGTGATCACAACTGAGAAAACAATAGTAACCATATAGTAGGATAATATTTTGAACGAATTATAACTTTTGTTATTCATATATATAAGGTAACAAGGTTATAATGTTATAAGTGATATTATTGGCTAAAAGAAAATATATTTGTGTAAAAATGAGATGTTTGAGGGAAGAGAATATACAGAAAATAAAATAGATGCAACAGTGGCAAATGTAATATTGGGGAGGTATAATAGGGGAAATATAAATTAAGATGAAATCTTGAATGGTCAATGAATGGTATGAATAGATTAAATTGTAAACATGGTGAGCATGAGAAATATATGATCAAGGAAGTTAGAGATTGATTAGAATGATTTTAATGAATTAAATATTTTGTTATCCACTTGTGTAAGGTAATCAGGATATATTGTTATATTGTTGGCTAAAGAAAATAAGATGGAAAATATATTTGTGTAAAAATGAGAAGTTAGACAGAGGAAATACACAGAAAATAAAATATATGTAATAATATTGGAAAGGGGATTTGATGGTGGATGGTATAAATTAAGATGAAATTTTGATTGATTAATGAAATGATATGAAAAGATTAAACTGTAAACATGCTGAATTTAAGTATACGATCAAGAAAGATAGAGATTGATTGATATAAAATAATTTATGAGAATATAAAGAAGAAAATTTGGTAATAGATAATGATGTGATCTTAGAAAGCTGGATTTGTGACTATGAATATGACTGATTTAAAATGTAAAACACCTGGAACCACGCTGTTCTCGCAAAGATGTATTTAAATAATTAAAAACTAAAAGACTTTTTTTTAAAAAAGAGATAACAATAGCACCAAACTTATATACCGCTTTATAGCCCCCTCTAAGCGGTTTACAGAGTCAGCCTATTGTCCCCAACAATCTGGGTCCTCGTTTTACTGACCTCGGAAGGAAGGAAGGCTGAGTCAACCTTGAGCTGGTCAGGATCAAACTGCTGGCAGTCGGCAGAGTCAGCCTACAATACTGCATTCTAACCACTGTGCCACCTCGGCTCTATACAGATGTGTGGCAATTGGCCTGACTTACAACAGTTCGTTTAGCGATCGTTCAAATTTACAATGGCACTGAAAAAAGTGAATTGTGACCATTTTTTCACACTTACAACCTTTGAAGCATCCGCACCCGATCAAAATTCAGAACGCTTGGCAACTAACTGACTCTTATTTATGATGGTTGGCAGTTATGACCTCTGCAGCATCGCCATAATCATGTGATCAAAATTCAAATTCTTGGCAGTTGGTTCGCAGTTATGACCATTCTTGGGTCCCAAGGTCACGTGATCCCGTTTTGAGACCTTCTGATAAGCTGAGTCAATTGGGGAAGCCAGATTCACTTAACAACCGGGTTACTAACTTAACCGATGCAATGATTCACTTCACAACAGTGGCAAGAAAAGTCAGGCAGAACTCATTTCACAAATCATCTCATGTAGGGACATAAATTTTGGGCTCAATTGGAGTCCCTTTTTGCAATCTTCTGATAAGCCAAACCAATGGGGAAGCCAGATCCACTTAACGACCATGTTTCTAACTTAACTACAGCGGTGGTTCACTTAAGAACTATGGCAAGAAAGGTTGGTAAAACGGGGCAAAACTCAACCACCGCCTTGCTTAGCAACAGAAATGTTGGGCTCAGTTGTGGTCGTAAGCCGAGGACTACCTGTACATGGATGATGGAGAGCACCTGAAGGCGCCAGGTGCCTCGGAAAGTAAAGTGACACCTAGAAGCATCTTGGAGAAGAGAACTAATTCCCTTTCGACATTTCCTCGGCTGCTTTCGATTTCAAAAGAGGGAAGGCAGCGGCTTTGTGATTTGCTAAAAATTAATGAAATGAGTCACCCTATTTAATTAAATGAAGGGCTCATTATAGTTTTATGAGTGTGTTTAATTAAAGATTTGCATATGTAAGAGCAGGCCTTTTAAAAGGAAGCAATTCCCACACTTAGGCTCTTACAGCCGGGGAATTTTATTTTATTTATGTGTTATAGTTTCTCTCTCTCTCTTTTACACACACACACACACACACACACACACACACACAAAACCACACACACACACATACAGCCATGTCATATTACTCTATCACATGGATTTTCTACGCCTTCCTACAATCAATAATGATGAAATAACAGATAACATCAACAGAGTTGTAGGTCATCTAGTCCAACCCCCCGCCCAAGCGGGAGACCCTACACCGTTTCTGACAAATGGAAGTCCAATCTCTTCTTGGAAGTCTCAAGTGATGGCGCTCCCACAACTTCCAAGGGCAAAGCTGTTCCATTGGTTGATTGTTCTCACTGTCAGAAAGTTTCTCCTTATTTCCAGGTTAAATCTCTCCTTGTTCAGTTTCCATCCATTATTCATTGTCTGGTCTTGGAAAACAGCTTGACCCCCTTCCTCCTCTCTGTGGCAGCCTCTCAAATATTGGAAGACTGCTTTCATGTCTCCCCTGGTCCTTCTCTTCCCTAGACTAGCCAGGCCCAGTTCCTGCAACCATTCTTCATATCTTTTAGCCTCCAGTCCCCTTATCATCCTGGTTGCTGTTCTCTGCACTTTTTCTAGAATCTCAACATCTTCTTATAGTGTGGTGACCAAAACTGGATGCAGTACTTTAGGTGTGGTCTTACTTAGGCTTTATAGAGTGGTATTAGTACTTCCCTTGATCTCGACTGTATCCCTCTGTTAATGAATAAATTGCATTCTATGCTTAACTTCTGATTTTGGGGGGAATGGATTTCCGCGAATGTAGTTTTGAGATCGTCCACTCTGCAGATTGTCCTGGATTTATGACTGTTCATTCGGTCTGTTTGAAGTGACGACAGCCACGGGAAACTCACAGTTATGGCCTTTGTACTATCCTCACCAGTGGTGGAATTCAAAAATTCCCACCCCTGGTTCTGTGGGTGTGACTTGGTGGGCGTGGCTGCAGGGGTGGGATCGCATGCCTTGCACGCCTTGCACAATCAAGCACATGCATGTGCCAAATGCATGCTTTGCGCATGCGTTAAAACAGTAAAAACTAAGCTACTACGCCTCTCAGCTGTTTAGCATAGGAATCTGCTCTGCTACGGCAAACAGCTGAGAGGTTAAAAAAGGACGAAGGAGCAGAGGCGGTGAACCAGTTCTCTGCCAGCTGATTTTTGGCGCTTACTGGTATGCCAGAACTGGGCCGAACCGGTAGAATATACCACCACTGATCCCCGCGATCATGTGATCCACAATTCAGGCCCTTGGCATTGTTGTGGTTCGTTGGCAGCTGGTGCAGATGGCAGCAGAATTGGACAGTGGAGAAGAACAGGGAGTCTGGGGAGGACTTGGATGAGGGTCCTGCATCCGATGCAGAGATGGGGCCAGGACCATCTGGGAGTGGGGTGCTGCCTCCGGAGTCTGGCAGCAGTGAGGCAGAGGAACAAGGGGAGCCTGTTCCCAGTGCGCGTGTGCGCAGAGCTGCTAGAAGGCGTGAGCAGTTGAAGCAGAAGGGGCGACTCGAGAGTAAGTCTGGGAGGTGATTGCTCCTCCCATAAAGGATAAAAGTCAGACCTCAATGACGAAACCTTTGCAGGAAGCAAAGTAGTTCCATCGGTTCCGAGTCATCCTTGAAGCTCTGTGTACTTCGGTTGGTTTCTTTTATAGTTAATTGGATACTTCTGTTTTGGGCAGCATTCCACAGCACTGAAAGGCGTGTGCTTATCTTGGGGGACTGTTTATAATGAGTTCTGGCTGGGAATGAAAGCAATTCGCAGCGTTGCAATAAAATAGGTTTTGCTTTTAAAACAAGTTTGGGAATAACTACGATTTACAAAGCCTGGGTCAGAACAGGCACCTGGTTCGTGTTTAGGACTGGTCCCAACTTCTTGTGATCAGGATTTGCAACCTTTTTTTGTCAGTTCCTGGGAAAGGTGAATTTGCATAACGACGGCTGTATAAAAAAACGGTCCTAAATGGGGTCCCACTTGAATTAACAATGGCAACTGCTTGCCATGAAAATTCCAATCTCAATGGTAACTGTAAGTTGAGGACTGTCTATACCACCAGTCCTCACACTTGCGACCATGGCAGCATCCCCACAGTCACGGGATCAAACTTCAGGCGCTCGGCAACCAACATGTACAGGTGGTCCTCGACTTACAACGGTTCCCTTAGCGAATGTTTGAAGTTACAACGGCACGGGGAAAAAAGAGAGTTATGACTGTTTTTCACACTTATGACCATTTCAGCATCCCCGTGTGGTGATGTGATTTATGCTTGGATGCTTGGCAACTGACTCACAATTATGACAGGTGCAATAACCTGGCACCATGTGATCTCCTTTTGCGGGCTTCTGACAAGCAAAGTCAATGGGGAAGCCAGATTCACTTAACAACTGGGTGACTAACTTAACAACTGCAATGATTCACTTAACAATGGTGGCAAGAAAAGTTGTAAAAAACTCACTTAACGAATGTCTCACTTAGCAATACAAATTTGGGGCTCAATTGGGGTCATAAGTCGAGGACGACCTGTATTTTTGACAGTTGCAGCTTTGGGTCATGGGATCACCCTTTGCCACCTTCCCAGCTGTTTTCCCACAAGCAAAGTCAATGGGGGAAACTGGACTCACTTCATGACCACCTGATTCTCTTAACAACTGCAGTGAGACACTTCACAATTGTTGGGAGAAAAAATAAAATAAAATCGGGGATGACTCACTTAACAACTGCCTGGCTTAGCAATGGAAGCATTGGGAACCATCGTCCTAATGGTCATAAGGTGAGGACTACCTGTTTTCTAGAGGAAGCCATGAGCGAATGGATGCCAGATGAAACCACAACATCCAACTGCTCGGAATTTGGCACAGATGGTCCTCGACTTACGGTCACAATTGAGCCCAAAATGTATGTTGCTAAGCGAGAAAATTAGGTGAGTTTTACCCCGCTTTATTCCTTCCTTCCATCTTTTCTCCCTCCCTCTTGCTTCTTTCCCCCCTCTTCCTTCCTTCTTTCCTTCCTTCCTTCCCTCCCTCCCTCCCTCTTCCTTCCTTCCTTCCTTCCTTCCTTCCTTCCTTCCTTCCTTCCTTCCTTCCTTCCTTCCCTCCCTCCCTCCCTCCCTCCCTCCCTCCCTCTTTCCTTCCTTCATCCCACCCTTTTCCTCCCTCCCTCCCTCCTACTAAACTAGTGGTTCCCAGGCTTTTTTTCGCCCCGCACCCCTAAAGAAATTTCACTCGAACCTTGCACCCCCTGAAATTTAGACTTTAGGAACTACTGAACGCGTTAAATATATGGTAGGATTG
>BHEV01045914.1:0-12359 GCA_004319985.1 Emydocephalus ijimae
GTGGTCTGCTTGGCCAATGAGAAATCCCCGTGTTTTAGCCAATCAAAACACGGGGATTTCAAGTAGGGACATAACAAAGACTTAGACATTTTAGGCAATATTACCATTATTAATACAGATAAAATACAGATAAAAGGAATAGCTAATCCAAAATATTATTTCTTGGGTTAAAATATTTGTGAACAAACTTAAATTAATTAGATGAAGGAAGGGACATTTGTAGGAATAATAAGAATACAGAGGCAGAAATTGGCTTCCAATGAGGCAAGGGAAATGAACCCATTTCTTTTCTTTTATGTATACTGAGAGCATTTGCACCAAGACAAATTCCTTGTCTGTCCAATCACACTTGGCCAGTAAAGAATTCTGTTCTGTACTGTTCTATTCTATTCTTTCTAGATCAAAGAAGTGTTATGATTTGAAAGAGAGTTGGATCTAAGTTCTGGACTGCCAAAACTCTGTGTAATAGAAAAGATCTCGAATTGCCCATATATTTTCCAGACAGCTGGTTTTTGTGAATAGGTGGCAATCACAGCTGCTTACAATCAACTGGAAATCAGAAGTTCCATCATTTTTCAAACCATAAAATCAGCTTTTAATGCATTTTGACTAAATCTCATTTTTTTTTAATCAGTAGGGAGTTTTACTTTTTCACTGTTACATTAAGATTGAAAAACCTTCAGAACTGTAGTCTTACCATTTTCCAAGTAAGTTAATCTTCAATCCATTTAAAAAGAAAGAAAACTATTTCTTCCAACTTTGTAATATGTTTAGACTTTTGCAATATTCAGCAAAGGCATGATTTTAGAGTTGCATTTGAAAAATGTTTTAATGTGAAGCTTTGTGAAATTGATTTAAAGAAAGACTTTGAAATTAATTAGAAAGAACTTCTAACCAAAACAGACTTTAAGATAGACTTAAAAATTCCAACCTTTAAGACATGGAAATACTGCATTTGGAAATCAATTGGAGGATCATTTAAAAATTAAAAAGGACTCCTTTCTTTTCCTATTTCCCTCCCAACAACAACCCTGTGATGTGAGTTGGGCTGGATCAGGACTAGCCAAAGGAACATATTTTCTGATTAATAAGAAGAAATGAATGTTTAGATCTGAGTTAATAGAAAAAGACACGTGATATGGAGAATGAAAATGAATTTGGTTGTATTTTAAGTGATAAATTTATTAATGTCAAATATATTTCTGGGGATCAAAGTGGAAGTGTCTTTTTCTATCTCCTTTGGGAGGGAAATTTCTTTCTTTCTTTTCCCAACACTTTTCTATATTTTTTATTCCACTATTTCTTTTCTTTTAAAAAAAAGTTTCCAAATATATTTTTACATTAACTTTATCTATTAAATATAATTCTTAATAAAAATACTGAAAAAAAATACAGAGGAAGCAATTGATAAAATATATAGAATAAATAGAAGATTTGTGAGAATAAGAGATGTGAGATAATGTATGCTGCATCTGTCAGAAAGAAGATAATCACGTTTTGATGCAGCATTTTAATACAAGATTGAAGATTGACAACACAGATTAATTGTTCTTAAAGAAATTTGTATTGGAATTTTGCATAAAAGAGTATTTTGATTGAGAGATTAAAAAAGAATTATTGCTTTTGCTTAGTTGTATTTTGAATCTGTTCAAAAGGAAAGGGAATTTCTAGAAAAATATATAGGAATTGAGCGAGATTCAAATGAAAGTGTCAAAGCAGACTACACCAATACTCCAACAGGTGCAAGAAAAAAGATGATATTGAACTAAGTATCATCATCAGTGATTATCAAGCATCAACCATCTCCCCTGAGGAAACACTTGACATTTCCCGCATTGGCCGAGAGCTCAAAAACAGATGGCTCTGTGGCCACACGCTTCTGCAGGGTCATTTGCAAAAATGAATCAAGCAAATGTAAATTAATTTATACTATAAATTCACTTGCCAAAAGCAACACCAATCATAAGAACCTCTGTTCTCACCCTGACCCTACCATACAGCAACCTGCCCGTTCCTGTGTACTCCACACTGAACTCAAAAAACATCTAGACAATGGAGAGAAGGACCTGTACATTGACTACCATGCTGACTGTATCAAAAGTAAGTCATACAACCCACAACTCAGCTTTAACCTTCAACCACAACCCTACTTCAACCAATCCACCATCACCCAAGACTAGGCACGTACGCCCCTAACTACCTCAATTCCAACTACAGCTGGCCTTAAATGCAAGCTACTCAATGCACGAAGCCTTGTGAATAAAATACCTGAATTTCTCCTCTTACAAAATATGGCTAAATTTGACATCATATTTGTCTGAGAAACATGGCTCAACGCATCTCTCCCTGACTCCATTACCACAGTAAGAGACTATCATGATCAATCAGATCATGAAATTCATAGAGGAGGTGGTGTTGCTATCTTCTATAAAAAGTCCTTACATCTAAAAAACATCCAAGTTACCCAGGAGCTTGCTCTTCCTGAGACCATCATCTGTGAACTATCCTTAAATGTCACATTTCAATTCTTACCATGTTAAAGAGCACCTGATTACGACATCGAACATGTAAACAAGCTAAATTCACGACTAACATGGGCAACATGCTGCCCATGCATTTTATCTTTCTTGGTGACTTCTACCTCATATTAACAAATGTACAACTGAACCCAAACATGCAACCTTCTACAATGCTATTACAAATCTGGGACTGGAACAACTAGTAACCAACAATACTAGACTTAACAACTTCCTCAATCTCATCTTCTGCAATAATTTGAATTTAATTTATGGAGTACAAACTAAAGAACCCTTTTCCAACAGTGACCACAATATGATTGACTTTTGTCTCAACATACGCCCACACAAAAATCAATACAATGATGTAATCTCCAATTATAACTTCAAAAAAGGCAACTATGATCTTATGAACAACGATCTCTCATACCTTGATTGGCAATCTCTATTCACTGGAAGCAATACTGTTGAAGTATTTTTACTTGAAGTCAAAAGAGTCATCAAACTATATGTACAATAACAATCCCCCCCCCAAAAAAAGGAACAGATTACCCATAACAATAAGGAAACTTCAATCCAAAAAGATATCACCCTGGCAGAAAAACAAATCTGGTCACGTTGCCAACTTCAAAAGTTGATACAAAAATTTATGCCACCAGATAAAGACTGAATGCACCAATTATCACATTAAACAAGAGGAAAACCTTCTATGCACCAATTCCACTCGCGTTTTTTACAATTTTGCAAACAACAAACTAAAAGACTCAAGGTCTATCTCACCCCTAATAGGACCTAATGGTAAAGACTGCAATGGTGGTAAAGGCGTCAGCGACGACACCATTAAAGCCAACCTCTTTAACACATTCTTTGGATCAGTATTTGTAAACAGCAATGGATCCTGCCCAGTATTTCCTTGCTGAACCACAGAAAACTACAATGATCAAATACATATCGATTTTACTGAAGATAATGTTGAAAAAGCACTACACAATCTAAAAACATCTCTATCTATTGGACCGGACAGAATATGTTCCTACTTCTTAAAAAAGCTATCCACTGCCATAGCAGAACCTCTAAGCATAATCTTTGAAAAATCTTTCAGGACCAGCTCCTTGCATAACCGATGGTCACAAGCCACGGTCATCCCCATCTTCAAAAAGGGAGAGCCCAGCCTAGTTGAAAATTACAGACCAATCTCCTTATGCTGCGTCACCTGTAAAGTCATGGAATCAATTATTAACTAATCCATTATCCTCCACTTAGAGACAAACACTGCTCTCTAATAAACAATTTGGTTTCAGAAAAAAACTATCCTGTAATCTGCAACTCTTATACTGCAAAAACATGTGGACTACACAACTCAATCAGGGCAAAACAACAGACGCAATCTACATAGACCTCTGTAAAGCCTTTGATTTAGTGGTACACAACAAACTATTCCTAAAACTAAAATCTTATGGTATCTCTGGACAACTGCATAACTGGATAGAAGAATTCCTGTCAAACAAACAACAAATGGTCAAAATTGGGAGTGTCCTACCAAATTGTGTACCTGTCAATAGTGATGTCCCCCAAGGCAGTGTTCTAGGACCAACTCTCTTCATACTCTATATAAATGACCTCTGTGTTCATATTAAGAGCAATTGCGTTCTCTTCGCTGATGATGTAAAGCTGTTCAATACCACAGACAATACTGCTACCCTTCAAAAAGATCTTGACTATGTATCAGAATGGTCAAACAAATGGCAACTTCAAATCTCAACAAATAAATGCTCTCTCTTACATATTGGCAAAAAAAATCAGAAAATAAAATACAAGCTGAATAGTCAAGACCTTGTTGATGATCCAAGCTCTGTAAAGGACCTTGGAATACTCATCTCTAATGATCTAAGTGCTAAAGCCCAATGTAACCACACAGCCAAAAAGGCATTAAGAGTTGTTAACCTAATCCTATGTAGCTTTTTCTCTGGTAATATCACATTACTAACTAGAGCACACAAAACATTTGCTAGACCAATACTCGAATACAGCTCATCAGTCTGGAACCCACATTACATATCTGATATTAGCACAGTTGAGAAAGTCCAGAAATATTTCACAAGAAGAGTTCTCCGCTCCTCTACTCATTGTAGAATACCTTATGCCACCAGACTTGAAATTCTAGACCTAGAAAACCTTGAATTATGCCGCCTTCGGTCTGATCTAAGTATAGTATATAAACTCACACATTGCAATGACTTACCTGTCAATGAATACTTCAGCTTCAGCCATAACAACACAAGAGCACACAATAGATACAAACTCAAGGTTAACTGCACCAAACTTGATTGCAGAAAATACGACTTCAGCAACAGATGGGTCAATGTCTGGAATACTCTATCTGACTCTGTGGTTTCTTTCCCAAACCCCAAAAACTTTAACCTTAGACTGTCTACTATTGACTTCACCCCTTTCCTAAGAGGTCTGTAGGGGGCGTGCATAAGCGCACTAACATGCCTACCGTCCCTGTCCTATTNAATAAAGTACTACAGATATCAATTTTTCTAAACTTTTGGCTTGACTAGATATTACAAATGCTTAATGTAAAAGCTAAATAGAGCAAAAGTTCCTCAAAAGAAAACAAACACTGTTTTAAAAAATTAAAAGAAATAATTAAAAATATTTTTAAAGAGAATTAAAGAATATATGGAAATAAGAATATAAATATAGAGTTAGTCTGGGCTAGTGTTTAAGACACTTAGAAGATGGTTAGTTCTAGTCCTCTTGCCTCAGGATGAAAGCTGGCTGGGTGACTTTGGCCAGTCACTCTCTCCAGAGGAATTCACTTCACAGGGCAGTTGTTGTTCAAAAAAGCACAACAATTCAGCTAGTTGAATTATTTATAAAAATAATCAATGTAGGTTTAGAGTCAAATGAAAGTATCAAAGCAGACTATACCAATCCAACAGGTACAAGAGGAAATTGAAAAAGATGATATTGAACTAAATACTACAGATATCAATTTTTCTAAAATTTTGGCTTGATGATATATTATAAATGCTTAATGTGGAATATAAATAGAGCAAATGTTCCTCAAAAGAAAATAAATATTATTTGCTGAAAAAAAATCCATAAATATTATATGAAGGTGACAGATATGGATAATAGAAGCATGTTTAAAGAAACCAAAATTTTGGAGCATTATAGAGGACTGATTTGCAATCTCTTGCTCTGTCAAATCTGACTGTTAGTTGCATTCACCTTTCTGTTTGTTTGAAAATAGCTAAAAAAATAAATGAATTATATGAAACGGAAGCACAGCATTTACAAATACATAGTGCAATTAAAAGCAACACCAGAAAAAGGATGTAATGACAAATGGCTCACCACTTTTGCATTTATAGCTATATGAGCAAATCCTCTCTGTTTTCCCCATATTAGTTGGTAATGGTTATTTCCATAGTTCTGCTCTCGCAGTCCTCCTGGGGCAACTGTCACATGGTTCCCTTGTTTCAGCAGATTTACAATATTTTCTCTTGCAGTATGAACAGTGTAATTGAGTGCAAGGAACAGATTTATTCCTGCAAAAGCAGACCTAAAACATCATTCTGTTCTTGCTTGTAAAAGAAACATATTTTTCCACCACAATAATTCAACTAAGAGTTTAAAGAAGAAAATTTGGGCTTCCCAAGTCAGTGAATCGATATCTTTTAAAAATCATTAAAACTAAATATATCATATATTTTTTTACCTGGTACAGAAAAAATAGCATGATGTATCACAGAATACATGAATTTCCCAGTAAGTCTATAAATCTTATGGAGAAAAAAAGCGTGGTCGAATGGAAGGGTTCCATGGTAATAAACAAAGATCGCTGGTTCTTTTGGTAGATTTTCTACACCAGAAACCTCATAACCTGTTAACAGTAGAACAATGAAATGACTTCAATATTGTTTCACAAGGGGCTCCTCTAGAAGAAAAGAAGATTGTATTGAAAAATCACTTTTTTCTTAGCCTTCTTAGCTTACTTCTGAAGCTAAATATTTGAATTCATATGTAATTTCTGGAACAACATGCTGATCAATCAGAATATCAACATCAATCAGAATCTCCTGTGATTTGGGTATTATTAACACTGTGATCCTGCATATTCTTTCTAATTTCCTATAAGTCATACCAACTAAAGTGACACAACAGCTTATCTTTTATCTTAAATATCTCAATACAATGTTAGGATATTTCAGTCATTGTAAAACATTTTTAAAAGACAATTTTGGTATTCTGCTTACTTTTCCCATAATCATTAACACGCATAGAAAATGTATGATGTCTATATTGTGCCTTGCCAAAACCATGACAAATGATGGGTTGGTATAAAACTTAAAGGCATCAGCTTTAAAGAATTACTGAACAGACTGAAACCTTTGGACTGTACAGGTAATCCTTCACTTACAATCAGAATTGGACCCAAAATTTCAGTTGTTGAGTGAAGCAATTATTAAGTACCACTTCTCCCCATGACAATAATCCTAACCCTCCTACTTGTGGTTATGAAGTGATTACAGAAATTGTGAACTTGAGTGCTGGGAAGAGATCCTGAGCCTCCTGGGAACAATGGGATACAACCAGATGTACTGGGCTTGGTCCCTATACCACAGGTGAGAACATTGGTGTGTAATATTGTTTATCCAAGATTGGAGGGCCATTCCTGTATCCCGCTAAAGGATTTTTCCTCTCAGGAATGTTCATATTTGCTTTCTGATGTTTTGTAACATTAGATATGAAAATTATTCATTTCTATTTTTCTAATGTTATTTTTTAGGAATATAATGATCCCAGCATGTACATGCCTAAAATTTTCTGGTAGTCTATGGTTATATATAAAGTTTTTCTTTTTAATTTTTAAAAATAGGTCTGCAATTACTCTGCTGAGCAAAGGATTCAGTCAACTCCTTCATTCAGTTTTTCAGCCACAAATAAGATAATTTCTTGACTAGTTGCTGAAGCATTTTTACAAAAATGAATTATACGTAAATCGACACTTTACGTCCTCAGTTTTCCGTTCAAATTCTATTAGATTCAGTTGCAGCTCCAAGATGCACATGATTTCTGGTTATGGTTGGCCAGAAGAATGATATCTAAGTGTGATAGTAAGTTCCTCATCCCTGCCTAAAGAATGAATTAAATTATACTTACTATGCAGTATTTTTCCATGTCACTCTAATACCAGTGTCAAAAAATTTTTTGGTTTGTCCCATTTTTTGCAATTGATATCTTCTGGCAGATTGCTAATTTTTTTCCATACAAAAATTATTGCATTGAGGACAAATATTTCAAACAATGCAAACGCAAGGGGATAATATAAAATTATCAAAATCACTATCAACGTTAAGGGATATACGACAAAGCCTGCACATCTTTCCAAAATGCAAGTTGACCAAGTGGTAAATTCATTTCCTAAGGTATAATATATATTTTCCTCAGTCATGTTTGAAATCATAAATAGAAATCCATTCACAAATGAATTATTTCTTCCTGGAAAAGAAAAATAAACATGCAAGCATACTTTATTTTGAGCTCTTTGAAAACGGCAGCATATCAGGATGGCATTGCATGCAAGATAATGACACTTTCAATAGCCGTATGGAGAAGTTTGGGCAGAAAGATGGTTAAAAAAAATCAAAGCTTGGTACAATCAATCAGATTATTATCCTTTTGCTTCCCTTTATTTTTGTTTAAAAGAAATCAATTGTAGATTTGTTACTAGCCTGGTTGGAGGCTTTTTTTAACCAGCCAAGAAAGAAAAGGTTTACATAACTACCCAAAGAGGTCTATTCAGGAAGGGGTCCTTGATTTTAGAAACAACTTGTTGGTTATTGTGCACAACAGACAATTCTGGGCATCCTGTTTAAAATTAGGCAAGTCTTCCCTGCTGATGTCCATTATTTTCCTTAAACTTCACTGCCCTTTATTTTTATTAAAAAGAAATCAATGGTAGATTCTTTGCAGGGAACCAACTTTCCTTTTCCCTCTGTCAATTTGATTAGCATCTCCAAGCCAACAGCTGTTATATCTGCAGGCTGATTGGGATGAAGAGAACAGGGCACTAGTTCTATTTGAAAACATTAATTTTCTAAAATTTTGGCAAATTAACTTCAAGGCCATCATCACCAAGAATTTCAAAACACTCTTCCTGTAGTTCTTTTACAAATATCAGGGATGAGTAAAGCACAACACATTAGTCTCCAAAGAACTTCCGTTGTGTCTACTTTTAAACATAGCAAGTCTTTTTACTTCCACTTAATAAAACTCTTTTAAAGATGAGCTTGGCTATAAACATGACATTCTACAGAGCTGAAGAAGCTTCTTGGATGAGAAGTTAAAAGTCTGCAAAGAAAAACCAGAAAGTCCAGTTTCCTCTTGAAAAAGTCCCTTTCTGACATGACATTCTAACCTCATGAAATTTGAAGGGAGGAAGAAGAAACGTGCATGGAATCATCCAGGAGCAGATGCCAAAACAGATACATAAGCATGGAAAAAGGCACCACTCCTTCAACAGTCCAAGATAAGTGGTTGATACAGGCTTCATTTAAAGATTTCCACAACATCACAGAGTGATGAGAGAAAGAAAATAAGAGAATAAGAGAAAAAAATAAGAGAAAGAATAGCTTGTCTCACAGTCTAAGAAACTCTCTGATCTGCTGACAGAATGGGTATTGCCTCTCTTTGTTTTCTGTAAGCAAACCTGTTCAAAGAACTTCTAGCAGAAAGAGGATGAGACAATAAAATAACCCATGTATTTTGACAACTGGTCTCACTATCAGTCTCTCTTCTCGGCTTTGCCTGTCAATGGAAGGAAAATAGCAATACTATTTCAGATTTGCAGCTATTTGAGGAGCCTCTTCAGAAAAGCCATAAAACCTTGGAATAATATTCAGTTGTCTGAAAAATTATTCTACAGCACTTCAACTGATGCCCTAAGTCACTTAGAAGTGTGGATGAAAATGGGCAATTCAACTGAATTTCCTTCAGAACGAAAGTGTAAGTTAAATATTAATAATCTCTCATCAGCCAACCATAAATATATTACTCAATGCAGTATCAAAATTATTAATGGAGAAGCCCCAAACATAAAAAATCAGAACATTATTGATTAAAAATAGCAAAATAGAAAGTCTCGTCCAGCCCCTCCATTCAATAAGACGAATTTCCTCTGCATGCCACAATCATTACCTCTTTCAAACAGCTTGCTTGGAAAATCAGTTTTACTCTGATAAAATATGGTTTTAAATGAACAAATATAATGTTCTCCTCCCTCAGAGGGTGGAGTGAAAACAAACAATTCAAATAAATCATGACTTTAAATTAACCATCCAATGCCTGATAATGTTCATCCTTAACTGAAGAACAAGCAGCTTAAGAAATGACAATTAACCGTCATCTGTTCTCATGATGCCTGTGTTTCATCAAGCTCAGGTGTCTCCTAGTTTGGTATTCTGGTGAGCTGACATTCCACCTGGTTCAACAGAGGCAGATTTATCTGAGTCCTGGGCCATGAGATCATTTGGGGCCTATTATCTGATCTGATCTAATCCAATTGAATGCAGGGAGGTCATATTGTGGGTTCTATCCAGAAAGGAATATCATCTGATGGGACTTAGGACAGTGGTGGGATTCAAAAAAATTTACTGCCAGTTCTGTGAGCGTGCCTTGGTGGAAATGGCATGGCTTGTTGGGCATGGCTTTTTGGGCTTAGTGCCACTAACCTACTTTCCAGACCTGTTCTCCTGTGCAGGGCAACAAAAGAAGACCCAGCCAATCAGCTGAGGAAGAGGGTGTGGGGCCAGTCAGAGATGGTATTTGCGGGTTCTCCGAACTACTCAAAAACTCCACTACTGGTTCTCCAGAACTGGTCAGAACTTGCTGAATAGCACCTCTAACCCAGAAGAAGAGTATTTTATGTTGTGGTATCTGCTCTTTGAAATTTCACGCTCCCTGAAGGCTTGAACAGACTTGTCCAGCACTGCACATGAGGGAAATTATGTTTCTGTTGTTCAGGTGTGGTTACATAGGTGTTCTTTGTCAGCAAATTTTGATATTTTCCACTTGAATGTGCTCTGCTTTGCCCCACTTCCCAGGAGGAAATCAGAATCAATCAGCATGCACGGTGGGCTTTCTCACACAAAGTACAATTGGGATTTGGGTTGGGAAATATTTGTATTGGTCTATCTGCAGCATAGCTTAGATTTAACTACCTAAATTCAATGTCCAAAACTAAGGTAGCTGTTTCCAGGAAGAAGTCGGCTAAGTATAATTGCAGCATGGGATAGAAATCATTATGATCACGTCAAATCATGTTTATAATTAGGACTTGTTTCACAGAAACATGTTCCTGGCTCCCACATTTTAAGAGGATTTATTTAAGGGCTCCAAGTTTATGCCAATGTTATAACACAGTTCACCAGCTATTAAGTATGGTTGGTGGGTCCCATAGAGAGGTGAGGCTCAAGTAGAGAACAACAGCTCTTTATTTAGCAACCAGATTCTGAGACAAAACCCCAACCCTCTTTTTATAGAGCTGGCCGTGGCTAGGCAGCCAATGACAGGTTTTTGAGCTTACCGCTCTTGGTTTTATCCAATCGAGGCAAGCCCTATACGAGCCAATCAGGAGTGTCCGATAATGTCCAATCACGGCTCGGCTTTTCCGGACCAATAGGAATGCAGGTCTTCAAGCCTGCTAGTATGGAACACCCCTCCCCTCTTGGTTCCATCCAAGGGGTGGAGTTACGTAATCATGTAAGTAGGCGGGCCTTCGAACCTGCCGACTTGACTTGTGCAGTTCATAATGTCTCTGATCGTCGTCAGGTTTGGACGGGCTCCGCATCGCTCTCAAAACCCTCAATGGAACCACCTGGAAGGGTGAGCCGGAACCACAGCTGCGACTCCCACCTGGTGAATCTGGGTCGGTCAAGTCGTTCGCTCTGTTGCTCCCGCCTGGATTCTCTGGGCTGGTAGAGCTTGTCCGGCTGCTGCTTCGAGGTGAAGTACCCGTCTGCCACGGTTCCCTTTCAGCTGGTAAGTATTGTTGGTTTAAAGTTTGGGTTTTATTTAATGTGTGTGTGGGGGGTGTTCTGCTTGCACAGATCCCGGTTCTTTTTCTGGATTTGAGGCTCCCCCCCCCTCTGATTTCTTGGTTAGGGTCTGTGAGAGGAAGGGTGGCTAGTCTGGATCTCAGTTGGTCAATGTGGTGTTTCCAGCACCTACCATCGGTGGTCTTGAGTCAGTAGGAACAAGGGCCAGTGACTTGGGTGATTTTTGCAGGAAGCCATAGTGGGTCCCCGGTAAAATTTTTAGCAAATACAGTGTTTCCTACGTTGAAGGTGCGGTTTTTGCTGGTTGAGCCAGGGTTTTTTTCCGGCATGTACACAGGGTGCAGCCTGTCCAGGGGAGACCGGAGTCGTCTGCCCATGAGCAACTCCGCTGGGGTTTTGTTGGTGGTGGTATTGGGCATGATGTGTTGTATTAGAAGCATTTTGGTGATTTTTTCATGGATGTTGCCATGTTCAATCCTTTGGAGACTTTTTTTCGTAAATTGAACCATGCGTTCAGCTCTGCCATTCGTCGCCGGGTGAGCTGGTGATGTCAATGCGTGTTGGATGCCATGGGCTGCCAAGTATTGCTCGAAGGCCACCGTGGTAAACTGTGGCCCGTTGTCAGATACTATCACATCTGGCAGACCATGGGTAGTGAAAAGTTTATTTAATTTCTTGATGACTGCTTCCATGGTGGTTGTTTTCATTTTGCTCACCTCGAGCCAATTCGAGTAAGCATCAACAGTGATTAAAAAGGTATGCCCCTTGGTTG
>BHEV01045918.1:0-25757 GCA_004319985.1 Emydocephalus ijimae
AACGGACCAATCCGATGTCGCTATTATCGACCAATCAGAAGTGCAGGGCCAGAACCCTGCACTTTGCTTCAAGCTCTTAATCTTTATTCAAGTACTTTATTGATTCACAACACTTCCTTCCTTCCTTCTTCCCTCCCTCCCTCCCCGCCTCCATGCCTCATAATCATTTAGGTCCCATAAATGACAATAGCAAAGGAAGAGCTGCTGACTGATAATTTATATGAAATGGTGAGACATAAAGCATAAAATCAAAATCAAAACCATAAAATCAACATTAGCATGATAAAAGACAGGGATGATCTAGCGGCCTTTGCTATTCGTTGGTTTCAATATAATAGTTATGATGTTTTTAAAAGTTTCATCTTTAATACGCCACAAGTGTCTACTGTATGAGGAAATTGAGTGTATATTATAAAGTTCAACTCTGTTTGCTACGTTAATCATTCCTGAATTTGAATCTCAATCAGAGCCTTCACAGTCCTTTCTCTCTCCTCCCCATCCTGTTATGGTAGGGAGACAATTATATGGGCTTAATTGATAGGCCTGTTGTGATCCTATTTGTGATGTGAAAAATAACGAGAAAAATATTGTTGGATCAGGTCATTTGCCTGCCTAGCCTGGTGTTTTGTTTTCCACAGGAGCAATCTAGAGGGTAATAATAATTATAACAGTAAAACATTCATCTGGTTCATTATCCATGTGCTGTACAAATTATAAACACAATGATGCACAGTATTTTCATTTGTGAAAGCTTTTGATTATATGAAAAAATAATGTCATCCCCGAATAGGTTCTAGAAATAGAAGTTTCAAAGCAAACAAACAACCTGTTTTTTTTTTTCATAATCTATCTCAGAAGCTGATTGCGCTGCAAAACATGCCTGCTCTTGTTATGCTTTAAGGTACTAGCATAGCATTTATTTAAAGTCAAGACCAACTGCTGATCGGATTCTGAGATCCAGCTAGTATCTCAGGAAAGAAAGCACGAGAGAGCAGACATATACACTTCCCTCTTTCAGAAATTTCATCTTTGCCTGCGGAGCTGAAATTCTAGGGTTGACGTCAAGATCGAATTGGCACTTGCCTTCAGGACTGGCAGAACAATTAGCTCTCTCTGTAGATTGCTTTTTTTTTGTTTGCACACTTAATGTTGCTGGCCCCTTTGGCCGGCCCTGTGGTTTTAAGCATGCCCTGCCTTTCTCCATCTCTCTCTCTCTCTTTTCCTTTCTGAAACCAGGCATGCTGTTATCCTGAAGGAGTCAGAGACCAGGCTGTGTGGCACTGGCTGTGCTTTTCAGCTAGTTAATCTGACAGTTGCCTACTGTGCCGAGTTGCTAGGAGAAGGTGAATAGTCGCAATTAGAGCATGCTCCTTCAGTGGCAACCTGTAGAGCTCTAATTTCCTTTGTGCAGGGGATGAGTATGCGGCTGCAAAAGCTGGCTTGCGCTCCGTCGATGCATTCAGCACATTTGTGCTACTTCTGTCCTCCGCAAAGCAATTCAGAGTCAACTTGAAAAGGCATAAGTGCGGGCACCAGGCAGATGTTCCTTTTCAGAGGGCGGGCTCGGATTTGATATTGGCCACCTGCTTCCTGATTGCATCCTTGCTTCATGAACAGCAGAGTGCAGGCTTCCATCTCTCTCCTGCACCGGCTAGGCAATTGCAGTTATTTTGCGATGTCCAAAAGATTCCGGTAGATTTTGAAAAACAGACTCAAACAGCCAACGACGTGTTCCAGTGCACAGAACTCTGGCAGTTAGTCTGTAGCAAAGGCAAGTAATGGGAAGTATGTGGATGCGTTTCAGGGGTGGGGGAAAGTCCTTCCACGGGTGACTAGTGGTACATTTCCTGCCTCAGTGGATTTAATCTTTGGGGAGATCAGAAGGGCTGCCTGCATGTGGGGCTGGTAATTTGGCTGGCCAACTGAATAGGCAACTAAGGTAGAAGTGCTTCTCTGCTCTGCAATTCTGATTAGGTGTCGAGAGAGAAAAACGGAGCAGCCATCTAACATGTACGGATCTTCTGGCACATGTGCTGGGTGGCAGGAGCTTTTTTCGTCCCACTGCTGAGCCTAATTTGAATTCAGTTGCTTGGGCCATGGGCTCCACAGGTCCAGAGGGAACTCAGAAAATGGACAGCACTCCTCTGAAGTATCCAATAGGAGGTCATACAGAGAAAATGTGGCAACGCCTGAAAGGGATGTGAGTATCCTGCCTTTTCTCTTTATTTGATCCTTTCTTTCTCAGAAAATAATAAAAAAAAGAACTGTCGGATTTCGGAAACACGACGAATGCATTTCTGGGCAGAGCATTTCAAATGAAAGAGCAAGAATCAATAATGTTCTTTGTTTGGTAAGCCAAGCAAGAGAGAATATTGCATAGGGAAGCTGTTTTTTTTACTGTACATTTATTGTTTTTTTTACTGTACATAAAGTTGGTGATGGAGAATAAAGCATGTAGCATGTATTTTCACAGTTAAGCCTCTTGATCAATGAGATGTGATCATTTCCCCATCACAACTAGTGCACCGTATCTTGGTGTTGGACCTATTAGTAGCAATCTTGCTAGAAGAAACTGGCCCTTTTGCAGGGAAATTGGGATAGTAGAAACAGAAAGATGAACTTGAACAGCATTTAATCCTTGAACTATGTATACTGTAAAACTCCCTTTCTTTCTTTCTTTCTTTCTTTCTTTCTTTCTTTCTTTCTTTCTTTCTTTCTTTCTTTCTTTCTTTCTTCCTTCCTTCCTTCCTTCCTTCCTTCCTTCCTTCCTTCCTTCCTTCCTTCCTTCTGCTAATCTCAGAAGTTACTTCATGGATTCTGTTAAAACAGGCTTTCTAAGTGGTTTTTTTTTTTTCTGATGGAGCTGGATGGGGAAGAGGATACTGAAGTCACAGATTTAGGGAAAAAAAGATTTTTCATGAGTCAGTCACATAGGCACAAAGTAGAAGCATAGAACAAAATCAGGGCAAACTGGAGATGTTGGACAAAGGACCAAATTAACTTTTTTGGGATGGGGGAGATTGCAAAATATGCAGAAATGGCAGTGTTTTTTTCAGTATGGAAAAGAGGAAGTGCATAAAGAAAGCATAAATTGGGATATTTCATCTCAAGAAAAGCTCATGAAGAAAAACAGCATACATTTTTTGTGCTATCTGCCCAATAGTGGATGGTTTGTGAGTGCAGATGAAAACAATTTTGTTTCATACATGTTCTGATTTCTAATAAAGCAGTTGTTTTCAAAATGTGGTTTGGGAAACCCCTGTGAGTCCCCAAGACCCTTTCAAAGGTTCTGCCAAATCAAATCAATAAATATTTTAAAATTTATCAGGTTGAAATTTTAAAGTAGAAAATATTGGTACTGGTAGCCACATAAACTAAGGCTCTTTGGGGTCTTCTAACATTTTTAAGAATATAAAGGTGTAAGAATCAAAATGTTTAAAAACCACTGTGATAATCTGTACTTGAGTGTAACTTCAGATCAAATCTCACCACATATCACCTTGCATGAACCATTTTTCAGTGGAACTATCAAGTGTGGAGAATCACAGCTATGGATCCAAACTACGGTTTGTTAGTTAGAGGAAGTCCTGAAGCTATAAGTATCAATAGCTCATTTACATACATTTTTACAAAGCATAAATCAAAAGATTCTGTGATACTTTGCATATTTGGAATTCCATTCCCAGTTCTGACATTGGGCTTGAGATGGGTTTTTAAATGTTGACTATTATAGGCTGAGACACCTTGTACCAATGGAAAGCAAATATATGTTTGAGGAGTTCAAGGTGCTTCCAAAATAGTTTCTTACTAAGAAATTGCATTTTCCCATTCACAGAATGAAAACTCAAAGCAATACAGTAGCATATTTATAACTCTCCCTTGTTTTTATATCACGTTTTCTATCTTCTTTCTTACTGCAAAATACTATGTAAAATAAAAAAATTAAGATTAAATAAAAATTGTATGTATAATAGGTAAAAAAAGTAAAGGGAAAAGCTATAGATTATTTTTGGATTGGTGTCTCTATGAATCCATTGCCAAGAAGCACCCTTCGATTTGGTGTTTTAATGAAATATAGATTATGCCATCTTTCTTCATCTCCATTCTGTTCTTCTGAAAGGAGGAGAGTCATGGACTATCTTTCCCTCAGTTTCTTCTGTGGCAAGTTCCAGTGAAGGCAACAGAAACAACAGAACTTAATCTTGGGAAAATATATACCCCAACTCTCCATAGTATGCCAAATAAAGGGTGTTACAATAGGCTGATGGATGGTCTTTTATTGATTTAATTGGAACATATACCCAGAAAATCTGGGATCATTGAAAAAAACAATATATCCAATGTTATGTCCTCCCCAAAGCATGGACTTTGTCAAGAGGTGCATGTCCATGTAGAATCCAAATATGTTGGACTTCCCCTCTTAATATTCTTATGAGTTCAACACAAGTACATCACAACAGTTCTGCTGGATCAGATCAACACCATTGTAATGCAAGTGCTCTGTCCTACAGCATCCAGGCAGATGCATCAGGGAAACTCACAAAGGGCAATAGCTCTCTTGTCCTATTGCACCATAGCAACTGTTATTAAAGACATGTAGCCTTTGATTCTGGAGACAGCAACCAAGATGATTTATCATTGATAAGCCCTATCCTCTCTGTTTTCATTGGAACACAACTCACAGTTTGGGCTTCATTATAAGGGCAGCTAGTCTGTGGTGCTTCATGCCCTCTAGATGGCATCTTTTGAGTACGAAAATACACTACACTAGCTGATGTAGACATGTGTCATTGCTATTTGGTTGTATTACTGTACACCATGGTTAAGGTGTTGGATTAAGAATGAGGAGAGTCAGGTTCAATGGAAATTTCCCACAAATGGCTTCAAATGTCTAGAAGAAAGGCTTCAAGTCTCATTGGTATTTGCATTTTGAGTATTTTTCAGCATTATCATTATTATGTTGTCATCCATTTTACCATAAAATCTTTAACATATTCATCTTCCAGATTCATCTTAAGTAACATTTTATAAACCTTAGTCCAATTCAGATTTATCTTCTGAAAAAAACAGAATGTTTAAAATCAAGTTTAAATATTTAAAAAATTCTATAAACCAACCACAATTAAACCCTACACTTACTAATTGTTTTCTTGTTTTTAGTTTGAATGCCTCTTCTTCAAATATCAACAAGTCATGATACAGTGTGTCATTAAGTTCTAGTAACATCTCTTTTTATGTAATGCTTTATATGGTGATAACCATAAAGCTATCTTATCAGCCAATCTTCTTTTGTACTTCCACCATACATGCCCAATCAATTGCCTAATAGAATGATTTTTTAAAATCAGGATTAGCCTTATATCATAAATAAGCATGCCACCCAAATCTCAAATTAAAACCTTCAAGATCTAACAACCTTGAGTTTTTCAAAGTTATCCATTCTTTTTACAGGCTTTGTAATACAAACTAAAGCAAGCCAAGACCTCCTTTTTCTTTGTCACTTTGTAAGAGCAAAATACTTACTTGGGATAAAACGAAGGGAGTTCTCTTATATGGGCTGCCTCAATCACCTAGACAATATTGATTATTTGATGAGGTGCCATCAATGTCAGTGTCTACTCTTAGTGACCATGCAGATAGAGTTTCTCCTTGATGATTTGTCCCTAACCTGGGCTTTCAAGTCTCCCAGTGGTGCACCCATCTGGAGAATAACCAGATATTAATTTAGCAATAAAACAAATAATTTATTAGATAAAAGTTTTGTGTTTAGGAATTATGAGTTATATAGTTGAGCCACATAAATATAAAGAGGTAGAATAATTTTTATTATGGTATGGTTTTCATCCCAAAGGTGCTTTCACAAGAGGCAACTGGACTTTCTAGTTTTTCTTTGAAAATGTTTTGCTTCTCATCCAAGAAGCTTCTTCAGCTTGAATGAGAAGCGAAACATCTTCAAAGAAACACCAGAAAGTCCAGGTGCCTCTTGAAAAAGCACCTTTGGGACAACCATGACCTAGATGACTGTAAATCTCCATAGACATTATGGTTTTCACTTTTCCTAAAAATATGAACAAAAGAAAACCCTATCCTTTCTTTCTCTCCTTTCTTCTTTTCCCTTTCTCTTCTCCCTTTTCTCAGTGTAAGTGTGCACTGAGCTTTCACATTTTTAACTACGGTATGTCTCTTTATTGCTGTTTGCTGTCCTGTTATTTCTGAGCTTTGTTTCAAAATCAAAAGATTATCTCCTTTGCTTTCCATTTGCAAAAATTACCAGAACTCACGGGGCACTTGACAACTGTGCTTTGTGAACACTAATTTAACAAAAGCATTGCTTGCTATGTCCAGGTTCAATAGTCAGCTTCTATACTTTTCTTTTACAAGAATCAATACTACATTGCTAATATTACTTTAACTAGATCAGGGGTATTAAACTCAAAGCCCTTGGGTAAGATCTGCACTGCAGGGTGCTTAGATCTGGCCCACAGGGCAGCCCTAGAAACATTGAAGGACCAGCCCACGGTGCCTCTGCCAGTGAAAATGAAGCTTGAGCTCCATTTTCACTGGCAGAGTGTTGCAGGAGGCCATCACAGCTGAAAACAGAGGTTGCACTGCTGGCACAATGCTCGAGTCACCACAGGCCCCGCCCGACACAAATGATATTGAGCTAGCCATGCCCACCCTGGCCATGCCCACCTCAGCCCTCCAAGGTCAAACACAGCCCTTAATGCAACCCTCAATGAAATCGAGTTCGACATCTCTGAACTAGACTGTTTTGAATCTGCACAATGCACTTTTTTGTGTAAAATATTGTCACTGAATTCTTCCCAGGCCTTGGAGGATTGAAGAGCAGCTCTTTTTTTTTTTGTAAGTTTTATTTGAGTTTTCACAAAAAGAAAAGAAATACAAGTAAAACATATTTTTTGAAAGCGGCATAATCCCAGGTTACATTTCTTCATACAGACGCAAATTCAGGTTCATGCTCCTATTTATATTCTATTCCATATCTTTTTGCTATTTTACGTTTTCTACATAGCTTCTCCCCTCTTTTAATTTTCTTAATTTTATTTTATTTATTCCATCTCAATTCAAATCATTGTATTTATATTTTTGTCTGTCCTGTTTCAATTGTCTATTATCTTTTCTCATTAAACAAAATTTCTCCTGTAGTTACTGATTAGAGTATGATGCCTTTATATCTTTCCCCTAAACTTATACACTCAATATAATACATAACTTCCATTCGGATTCTGCTTGGTACACTCTTAAACTATACACTGTATTCTTGAAAAAAGAAAAAATTATAAATGTATAGTATAATTAAAACAACAATCCGTTCCAATTCAATTCTATCATTAATATTAATATTCATTAAAATCTTAACATTTTGCACGTTACTTTTCAAATAGATCTCATACTTCTATGGGAACAATTATGAACTTTCCATAGTTAATTCCTCCCCCTTCACTTATATTTTATAAAACATTGACTAATTAAAATGTTCCCGTTCCTTCCTAATTCAATTTTCTCATTTATTTTATTTCATTTATTTTATTCATAAACATTTCACTAAATTACACTATTTTATCCCTCTTTTTAATCATATGTTGTTTCCAATTTTTTAAAGTTATTTCTATTACAAATATAACAATACAATCTTATGTACCTTTACAGAATCCCTTTTTCAGTTAGATTTTCACCCATTATCTCCAAATAGGTCCTGTTTCTTTAGATCTTGCTCCGGACCTTTGTAACTTCTTTTCCTTTCCTTCTTCCCTCTCTTCTTCTCTCTCCCCTTTTTACCCCATGTCTCTCTACTTCTATTTCCCTCTTCTGCATTCCCCTTTTCTGTTGCTTTCCAACATTATATTTATTTTTCAAATTATTTTTCTTTTCTTTGGTTGTTTTTTTAAGTCTTAAGTTCTCCATTCTCTTTCCCCCATTTCCTTTTTCTTCCTCACATAGAGTTGCTTGTTCATTAAAGATGGCTTCTTCTTTGTCCCAGTCTTCTTGTTTTGCAGTCTTTTGTTGTTGTTTCTCATAGTTCCAGATCTCCATTTCTAAGAATTGGAAAATGAAGCCAAAAGAGCCCTTCCCTTCTTGTGCATCTTCTTTGTATTTTTAAAGTTCCATTTTCAATTCATCCAAAAGTGATGCCATTGTAAAAATTTTAAACAACCACCCGATTGATTTTAGTCATTCAAATATAATAACCAAAAATCCAAAAGTCACCAAGCAATCCAAATACACACAAGCTGTTTCTTTTTACACTTTCTTTTTTTTTTTTCACTTTCTCTTCCTGGGGTTAGTATTTAGTTGCAAAGTTTCAGTTAAAATGTATCTTTTAGAAGTCTTATTGAAATTTTACTTTAGATTCTTTTAAAATCCAGGCAGTCTCCTCCCTCTTCCAGATCCTGCCCTTATTCTTTTTCTCTCCCCTCCTACTTATAGAAGAAAAAGTTTTTAATGTCCAGAAAACTTTATTGTCCCCTTGGCATTTAATTGTATTTTCAGCTTAATTGCCTATTGATGCCAAAGCGGATTTTTCCGATTTCTTATTTAGGTCTCTTAGCTGTCAGTGTAAGGAAGGAGAGAGAAGAAAAAAAAAGCCAAACCTTTCCCTTTTCACTTTCTTTCGCTGCTTCTGACTCTTCTTTGGGAGCGATGTTATCTTTTGTAAAATTTAAGTTCCAGGGTTCCTTAGCTTTTTCAACTTAACCTGGTCAGCCAAAATTTTCACTTCTTATCTTCCTCCTGCACATTCTTTTCCGGTTGAGTTCTTCTTTGAGGTGGCCATTTCTGACCACCACTCCTATTGCCTTCGGGAAAGGGAGTTTGGCCAGCTGAGGGTCTCCCCCCTCTTCGCCACCTCTACAGGGTGGCTTAGAAATCAGCCAGCTCGGGGCGTTCCAGCGGCGAGCCCAGGCAGAAACCATGCACGATCGCGGATTCCTGTCTGTCGCCGAAGCCCTTGAAACTGCAACTTCTGAAGAGCAGCTCTTGAACTAGTGTGACAAGGAAAAGTGGGAACAGACATACAGAATGTCAGAATCTTTACAATAAAGTATCAATTTCTGCCTCCAGTGGCCATCAACTGGGAGTTACTGTTTGCTTTAGCTTTTCAAGGGCCTCTGTTGAAAGCTTAAATTATTTGCTTTGTGTGTATGTGTGTGTGTTTAAAAGTAAAAGTAAATTTGTGGATTTTTAATTCTTAGAAAGTATTTAACCACAAATCAGAATAAAAGCAGTGTGTTGTTTTTGTGAACAATTTATGAGATTGGTTGCAAATCAAATAAAGGGCAGCCGGATCATGTAGATTTTTCTGTGGGTGAAATTGTATTTCCCTTAAGAGCAATAACACTTAGATTTATATACCACTTCACAGTACTTTACAGCCTGCTTTAAGCAATTTACAGAGTCAGCATATTGCCCCCAACAATCCTCATTTTACCAATGTCAGAAGGATGGAAGACCGAGTGAACTTTGAGCTGGTCAGGATTGAACTGCAAGTGGTTAGTCCCCAATACCAATAATGTGTCTTTAACACGTAGGTTTGCTTAGTTTCTCTAATTATTTTTTTGTCTAATCTTTTTTTTTTCTGTAGGTGAAATTTAAATTTATCTTGTCTTTCTTCGGAATAAGTTACAAGATTAAAAAATAAATAGTTAATTCATAAAGGGAGTTTATGTTTTTTGAAGAAATGAACAGAGGTTCCAAAGCTGCAAACAGAAGTTCCCTTGAGTGAGGTCTGCTTGATTACTCTTTGACAAGAGTGAGTGTAGTTTATACAAAACATTATTAAATTCAGCAATCTACCTTGCTTTTCTCCAGTCTTGAGGTATACTTTCTTTTTAAAATTCATGGTAAATGCTCATTAATGTAAAATACTGACACAGAAATCATCTCTGCATCTAGGTTAGTGATGCATAATTGCTTGAATGTTAGGGCATAGCGTTTTTGTGTTGTAAACTGACAAGATTTCCTAGTGTAAGATTCTGAACAGATCTGATCATCTGATGAGTGTGTGTGTGTGTGTTTTGATTCACTGGCAGGATCACTAAACATTGTATGTTTGCATGGCCCCAAAACCCAAGGTAAATCCTGCTTGCCTTTCCCAGCTTTTTAATCAAGGGAACAAATGACCAATTGGCAATCTTATCAGTGGTTAGCGATGTTAATAGCAGCTGTGTCCTGATATCAGTTTCCTCCCAGAAGTTCTGCAGTTCCTGTAATAGAGGACAATTTGATAAAGTAAGGTGGCTTTTTAAAAAGATTTATTAGCTAGCTAGGCACAATGCCATTTTGTCCTCACCTGCAAATGGGCTTAAACCAATTGTTTAATATTTCAGATTGCAGTTTATTATACATTGTGGGGAAATAAAAAAATGTTGCTATCTTAAATGTCTAAAGACTTTACTGCTGTCTATAGAAGGCCAATCTTAGTTCACTACTTTATATGTGTAATTAAATCTTAGATTTAGTCCAGATAGATTGCTTGTTTTCAGCAGACCAAGTGATTTGTATTGTACCTGGATTTTTATTGTTGTTTTAAAAATCAATGTTCCTTTTACAATGGTCATAGGAATTAAAAATACACGATTCTATCTTATCTAGATTGAAATATTCTGTTATGATTTTATGAAACTTTCACTAGTCTCTGATTTTCACCCCAAAAGCATTATGGATATGCATGGATTTCTGTGCTCATTTTTCTGCATGTACAGTCCTAGTCTGTACATTTTTGAAACTTTCCAGTGTAAAATATGGTATTTATGTATACATTGTAATGCACATATTTTTGTGTGCATTTTCATCAATGCATTCAGAGTTTCAAAATCAGCATGTGCACCTGAAAATTACTCTCTGGTGAGGAATTTGGACATTTGTACTCATTCATCTGGGTGTAATAATGTTTCTGAATATTTCAATATTAATTCAAATGCTAATAATTTATTGTATAATTGATCCTTTTTTGTGGGTAGTTAATTCCCCATGTATTTCAAATAGCTATTCTTTTATAGTCTTTTGCTAGTAACTAAAATATTAAAGATGCATAATTAGCGATGAGTAACAAAGCTCCTCACCTGATGCTATTTTCTACAAAAATTTCCTTACAATAATCCTGAAATATGACAAATGCCTTAAAAGTATCTGAATCAGCAAGAACTATATCTCTTTCTCTTTCTCTCTGCCTCTCTTTCTGTCTCTGTGTCTCTCTTAGATTAATTAATTTTATGCATCAGGTTGATCTGATGATTTGAATCAAGAATTCAAATCACCTACTGATTATATATACATACATTTATATCCATCACACTATTTTGTTTTAGAATAAACAGCATTACGAAAAATGAAGAAAATAAGGATAATTAATTTTAAAAGAATTTAGAAAATGAAAGGTATGATATCAGAACAAGAGATAATACCAAAACCATTTTGCTATGACTTTCTATATCCTTTTATATCTGCAAACCATCTTTGCTTCCACCATCCACCAGTTTCATACATTGTCTCATTCGTTAAACTTTTCTCTCTTTCTGAGGACCTGATCTACTCTATCCATCCATAACTTCCTTGGTCTTCCCTTATCCTTCAGACAGTTCACCTTTCTTTCATGTATTTGCTTTCTGATTGGAATTTCAATCATTCTTCCTACATTCTTCCTAAACCACATATATTCATGTACTTGCTCTATTTTTCTATATTGAAATCTAATTTGCAAACATTCCATTTTTTTCCATCAAACAAAAGAAAGCGGAATTCTGTTATTTTAATGTTTAGAGCTGTATTCCTTGTTGCATCGTATAATTTATCTAATATCTATTGCAAGTTGTTTTGTTTTCATACAACTGTATAGCATCATTGGTACACATACTTTCACATTCCCCAGATTGAACTTTTCTTTCAATCAACAAATATTTAATACATTTGTTTCTCAGATTCTACATATTTCAGTCACTGCTGAAGGTCAGATATTTGATTTACACAATCAGACTAAAGATTCAAGATGAAGCTTTGCACAGCACTGAAATATATGTTTCACTGCTAAAGATTTCTATAACATGGCAAATGTGGCATATTCTATAAAGTTTAAGCATGGCAGAAAATGACCAGTCCTTCAATCATTTTTCCTAGCTACATTCATAATATTAGTTATGTCCCCCCCCCTTTCCCCCCCTTCTTTAATGTTGAGTATCTTATTGACTAATTTTAGGTGATGTTATCTTGAGGGAAATTCAGCCTGGGTTCACAGAGTCAGGCTATTGCTTTATTGAAGTCTACTGCATGAACACAATCGCTGTGGCTTGTAAATCAGTTTATGGCTTATTATTTTATTGAATGTCATTTTATTTAATTATATATTCAATAAACAATGGTTAAATAGAACATATCCAGCACAATGGATGATCCATCAAAAGTATCTTAATTTTAACCATGGGTTTGATTGCAGCTTAGAGCAAACATAAAATGCAGTAGATGCATTAAGAATTGTTAAAATGAAGTATACTAAGAATTAAACCCCCTCTCCCTCCTGCCCCCCTCTCCTCTCCTCCCCTCCCCCCCCACACACATCATGGGCAATATCTTAAGTTTTTTGACCACACTCTGTGAACACCCCCAGTTTAAGTCACTCCCATCATGGACCAGCAGCAAAGGCAGATAAAATAGTATCGTATTTAGGTAAAAGGTTTTTGGTTTAATCGATGGACTGTCAAAGGAGAAAATCACAAACAAATAAAAGACAATCCACATGTTCTAGCATAGATCAATTATTTGTCTGATTTGGTATAGTACATTCATGCAGGGTGCCTCATCTTTGCGTTGGTAAACAGCATTGGATTGCATCTGCAAGAATTGGCTCCGGATAGGAAGACCTGGTGAAAAAATGTGAACAAACGTCTCCATCAAGCAAAAACTGGGATGCAGGAAACTTCCATAGTGCAGTGTGGCACCCTTACACTCCCATCTGTCCTTCTTTTTAAGTATCTGCAGCATATTCTTCCTGCCAAGGAATCACAGTATACTTCGCTGCAGCAGCTTTAGCAATTTAATTGCTAGGCATGCCATCCCTGCAGTGCTCTTTCCAAGTGTCACATCGGCTAGCTGTTCAAAATGCGCCTTTTGAAATATCCTTATTTTTCTTTCAGAAACACGTGGCTGCATTTGTACAATTGCAGTTAAGTTTTCCTTGTGTTGTTTGGCTTGTGGCAGCCATAATGATTGGGTTCATATGTAACCCTAAGCAATAACCCCTAGTTTTGCAAACCACACACATTAAACCAGGAACAAAGATTTGATGGTGTAGTGGTCAGCGTCAAAGGGTGAAATGCCTTTGTAAGTAGCCTGTTTGTGGGCCTTAGGAGGTTCAGATGAAAGGAATTGGCAGAGGAAAAGAATTGATTTGATTTATAGTCAAAGCAGGCAATGGCCAAGACCCAGGATACCACACGGGGAAAAGGAGGGGAACAAATAGAAGAGAAACAGACTTAAAAGCACCTTACAAGAACAGAGACTGGTGGACTAGGACTGATCCTGGGGATCAGTTGAATATATCTTTAACATGTTTTAGTGCAGGCTGTGATAAGTATTTCAAAGTCCAAAGCCAGATAAAGTTTCAATAAACTTTGGCAGTGTCACTATCTACTTTGATTGGATGTTGGTTAAAAAAGACCCAAAAGAGCTATCAAAAGCTTTTCAGATTTTTACTTCAGCTTCTTCTGCAGTGACCTTACTACTCCCACTGTGAGTCAAGCAGAGTCAATTATGGCCCAAAGAACTGCTTTTGGGCTAATTGAGGAGATTGGCATTCAGCTGTTGAACATTTGCTGTTATCTGCCAGAGAAATGGAGCTGTTCCTTCTTCTACTTACTAGCTCAAAACCCAATACAGTATTCAATTGGCAGTTAACCCCCCCCCCATTCTCACACTTGATCTTTCTAACGCAACCTCATTATTCTTGTTCTGATACTGATATCTTTCGCTGTGTGAACGTTTGTTGCCTTACAATTACCGAATTTGCAGCGTGCATTTTCAGATACCTCCAAAACCATTTGCCTCTTTCTTCCCTACCAATGCAGTTTTAAAACATTTTGCATAAATCAGCTGGATAATTGTGGACGAGAGCACTCAAGCATATAATAAGACAAGCACGGTAGCACTTTATAGTTTTGTGCTTTTGAATGGGATGGGCAACCTGGGATCTTCATGTATTTTGTGTTTCAGTTCCCATCAGTATCAATCAGTGTTACCAACATCAAGGGACAGTCAGCAACCTATTCCAAAAATTCTGAGACTAGTAAAGTGTCACCTACTGATTTACATGCTAACCTGAGAATATGTTTCATGGAACTCAACAGACTTCTTTCTGAATGGGTGCGTGATAGCCTATTATTTTACTTCATATTGTATGGATATGAGTTGCTAGAATATACAGTATAAATAGAGGTTACTTTACACATAATTCTGACATTGAGGTTTCATGCCATATAGGGCTATAAATAGAAGCAGCGAGTTAGTTTTCCGCTATCAAATGGATTTCTGGGATTATTGCAGTCTAGATCTGGAATGCCTAAGAAAAGACCAAGATAGCAATAAATATTGCCATAAATAGTGCTTAATGCTTATTTGTGGCTTCTGATATAAATGTCTTTTTTATTTATAAATAAATTTTAAAAAAGTAGTTTCTGCACTTTGCAATTGTGGTGACATGCAGACAACACACAGGGATTCCTGCCCTTCGTCCCTAATCAATGACCACTTGAAGATCTCATGGCAGCAGAACAGAATGCAATCAAGGTTGCTAGTTTCTGGACAAGACCTAATTAACTTGAACTATTTTAAATTTTAATCTTGATGCTTCTGACACAAATAAACAGACATATTAAGCACATTATAGTGGTAGGGAAGTGTTTCACACAAAAAAACCCTGATACACAAATACTGTATACCAATATGAATTAATTCTCCTATTGTGATGTTTGCTGATCTTAAAATATGGCAGTCCTAAATGAAAGATTAGGAGGTTATACTAAAGTATAATACTATAAGTATCATAGTAGTTTCAGTCTAGTCACAAATTATCTTCTTTTCAATAAGATGTTTAGATGATCATAGCAAAATGCTAGTTTTAGGTTCATTGACCTGCTTATTTATAGGCAAACTTGAGCTAAGATCAAGGGTGGGATTCAAATTTTTTAACAACTGGTTCTGTGGGCATAGCTTGGTGGTCATGTGACTGGGTGGGTGTGGCCAACTCAATATCACTCACATCGAGGCACGCATCTCCTCCCCTGGCCTCTCATGACTGTGTGGATGCTACAAAAGTCATAAGTGTGAAAAATGGTAATAAGTCACTTTTTTCAGTGCCATTGTAACTTTGAATGGTCACTCCACACAAGCAAAGTACCAGCAAAGGAAGGAAAAAAAATTCCAGAGACATTTCTGAGACAGGAAGTCTAGTCCTGCCAAGAATGTAAAAAAGGGTTAACGGAGAAGCAGTTTCTGTAAGCAACACCAGAATGTTTCCTTCCTGCCTTCCTTACAGGATTAGGCCAGTAATTTCTTCTAACAATTGGTTCTCTGAACTGCTTAGAATGTTAACAACCGGTTCCAGTGAATAGGTGCAAACTGGTAGAATCCCACCCCGGCTAAGATCCTTTCCTTTGATGTAATTCTGTGCCCCTTCTGAGATTTATGAACAATATGGTGGATGATGAAAATGTGAAAGCAAACTGTGCCAGGGAGAACAACTGGCATGAGCACAGCCTGATTTAAATGAGTATTCAGTTTCAGTGTATTCATAAATATTCAGTTTTATGTATCATAAGTATTATGATAATACCTCATAAGTATTACCCTTAGGCATAAGACAATACTTATTATCATCTTTTAACCTTTCTTATTACCTTCTCCCATTGGTATCTTATGATTACTTTGTTGTTTGTATGCACACTGAGAGCTTATGCACCAGAGACAAACTCCTTGTTAGTGAGACAAATCCCACTTGGCCAATAAAGAATATTCTATTCAATTCAATATTCACTGACAACAGCATGGCAAAGACAATATACTAGGTGCAGTTCACTTGATGTCTATACAAATGCAGTTGATTTTTCTCGTATTGTGCTTTTCCTCCAGGTCTTTGCAAACCAACAAAGAAGCTTCGAGGCTGCCAAAGACACTCAGTATTATGTTTACTCTACAAGATAGTGTCTCCTTGCATCAAAATATTTACAATGATAGTAAACTCTTACACTTTCCCAATTATTAAAAAAGAGTATTATTGTTTTGCATTTTAGATTGTCCATTCTACCCAGGTCCTATCTTTGAGCGAGTTATTTTGCTTCTTCATAAAACTGTTTTCTCTTCCAACACAGTACAGATTAATTCACGCTGTAATCAACACTTGCATCTTCCAATAATTTCCAGATTTTATTTTATCACCATATGCAAGAAACTAATTTTAGGAGTTGCTTTTGCATTGGCTATTGCTTCAGGCAATATGATGCAAAGTCCATTTATTTGATGCCAGAAACAAAAACTGTGTGTTTTTAAAAAAAGGATTACAACTGAGAATCGACCAAAATTATATTTTAGAAATCAATCAAGTAATTTTACCAGACGTTGTTGCTTTGGCTAAAGATGTTTGTAGATGAATTTAGCATGATGTGCAGCATTTATTTATTACACATTTCCATTCCAGCAGATAATCTGTCTCTCAAGTATTAAAGGAAAGAGTCAACAAAGCAAAGCCTTAGCAAAAACAAAAAACAAAACAAAACAGAGGAGCAGTTAAAAGAGTAAAGATGGCAGTCACATTCAATCCATGCAGAATTTTCTGTGTTGTTTAGTGTCTGAGATCGTTCCAAAATAGGCAAGCCTAAGGGTGGCTCTGTCTTCTTTTTGTAAGGAATGAGCTTTCCTTCCATTTCTCCCTACATCAGAAACTCTTCCCCTTTTTTTCTGGCATCCTCCAAAATGGGTTTGACCACAAGTTGTACCACTGCCAGCCCGCATGGTTTGGATTACAAGAATATACAGCTGATTCTAACTAGGATAAGGAAAAAGAGGGGGAAACCAGAGGTGGTATTCAGCAGGTTCTGACCAGTTCTGGAGAACCGGTAGCGGACATTTTGAGTAGTTCAGAGAACCGGCATATACCAACTCTGACTGGAAATTTTACAGTATCCTTCCCCTGCCACAACTGCCAAGCCATGCCCACAGAACCGGTAGTAAAAACATTTGAATCCCACCACTGGGGTTTCGAAACTATGGGATTTTAGGAACAATACAGGGGTGGGATTCTACGGGTTCAGGTAAACTGGATGTTAGGTTTTCATCTGGTTCACTGAACCAGTATTTTAATGAGCTGACTGGCCCTGCCCACCCTGCCTTTCCCCTCCCAGGAGTCTCCACATGGCCCATTTTCAATTAAGGTAAGTGCAGGGTCTGCGCAGAAGCTCTGGGAGGGGAAAGTGGGTCTTCCAGAAAGTCCAGAAATGGGCCTGCTTCCAGCTTCCAGTGGGCCTCCAGAGCCTGGAGGAGGCTGTTTTCGCCTTTCCAGAGGCCTGGGGGAGGCCTCCAGACCCTTGGTAGGGTGAAAAACAGCCTTCCCAGAAGTTCTGGTGGGCCATGCCAGCCAGTTGCTGGGATTTTTGAATCCTACCCTGGAACAATGTCCTAGAATGCCATCAACCATGGCAGCAATAAGTCAATGGATGGAGAGATGCCATATTCCTTCCTTTGTAATGGGACTCCTCTTCCATCTTACAATTACTTTTCCTCTGGATTCCCCTATCAATACTTCAAGCCTTCCTCACCCTTTTTCATCATCTGGAAAAGGGCTTCTTTTGCTTCCCACTTCCTACCCTCTACTTTTAATATCTTTCTAGAAAGTGCAATGCTGCCACTTATACTGGCATGCTCCAGCCAGCCTCTGAAACCTGGATATTTTGCCAGGTGTTGGATACCCAGATGAATAGAACATTGGAAGTTTTAAAAGAGGATATGCCTAAGAAAGGCCTGGGTGGATGGAAAACCTATCCTACATGTGGCCTTTGGTTCCAACAACATTACTTGAATGGCTTGGTAGGGGACACTCACCCCAAAGAAGCCAAGGCCAAATGAAAGAAATAGATGAAAGTGGATACAAATTTTACATTAGTGCATTTTGCTTCACCTTGCTTTTGCCCAAGTCAAGACAGCATATATGAAACACCTTCTCCCATTTCCCCCCACAATAACCGCCTTGTGAAGTGGACTAGGCTTAGAGACAGAGAGTGACTGGCCAGGATTCACCCAGACAAAATTCATGCCTAAGGAAGTCCTAGAACACAGAACATCCCAGTTTCACCTTAATTACTACATCAAACTGATTCTCAAACAATTTTCGTGTTATAAGACAAATTTACATTAATTGTATTATTGTTAACTGTCAACGTGCATTGCAACAATACAGAGAGATACATTCAATGTTATTGCACGCATATTTAATAATTTCCTCTACTGCCACACCAAACATTACAACACCGTGTTGACTGCACCGGAAATTCCTGGAGTGATCGTGCATCTCTGAGATATAAGATTATAAACTACCAATGAATCATTCATATGTTTCTATATATAACATATTTGCTTTTTTATTAAACAAAACATAAAAACCAAAACTAATAAGAATTTTTTTAAAAAGATAAGCCAAGAACAAGACGAAAAGCAAATTAAAAAGAAAAACTTGGAAGCGCACACGTGAATACATGCCAAGCATCCATATCATTTTAAGTAAATCAATTTGTATAGCTAATCTAGAAAAAAAAAACCTAGGAAAAATACTTACTATGAATAATTTGTGCTCAAATTTGAACACATAAATCCTTGTTGTAGGATTTTCAAAATTTGTTGTAATAAATTTTTCATTCAAAGCAACTCCTGAGAGTTTAAATACCTCTATCCAGTGAAAGAAATGAGTCAATTTTATATTTTTTCACAAACAAAAGTGCCCCACTCACTTTTCATTCACAATTCGGTTCAGGTTTAAAGGTGTTGCTCCCAGCATGCTACTCAAATGTTAGATGCAGCCCTCTTGGAACTGATTATTAGCACAGCTTAAAGGATGTGGATCCTCTTGGAGATGTCCCAAAAGTGTATTTCAAGTTGTTTACATAGAACCAGCAGGATGACACTGAAAAATATATCACTAGATTGAATAGTGTAAGGGATGCAGATCTCTGTATTTTTTTATTGTGATAACAATAAAACGAGATCCATAAACCTTCATAGGTGAAAATAAAATGCTGAGGTATTTCTATACCTTTTTTTATTCCCAGTTATTTTATACATGCAAAATAAACCATAACTGCATCTGCCTTCTATAAAGTCCAACTGAATCTGATCCAATAGTGTTTACTCTATCTTGGGTTAACAGTTTAATAGAGTTGGAAGGGACCTTGTAGGTCATCTAGTCCAAGCCCCCACTCAAGCAGGAAACACTACACCATCTTGTTGTGTATGCAATATGATTAATAAAGTGTGAGTTTGGAGTAAGTGCAGGGTTCTGGCCCTGCACTTCTGATTGGCTGTTAAGCGGCCGGACCGGATTGGCCTGTTCCGGGGAATCCGATTGGCCCTTAACAGAGAGTTCTTATTGGTTATAAGAGCTAGCATTCCTAGCTCATTATTGGTTAAACGTTACAAGGGTTGCCTATATAAGGCAGGTTTTACTGCTGTTAAAGCGAGAAGTCACAATGTAAATAAAGAGCTGAAGTTCACCGTTCAGAGGCTTGTCTCCATTCTTTCTCACCCATGCTCAAAAGATAACACTGGTGATGAAGGTGGGATGTGGAGACGTCTGAACCAAGGGAACCAAGAAGAAACACCGAGCACGTGACAGACGACGCCAACAACGGAACCATGTCCGGCGGCATCATACCACCCGCTCCGTTCGATCCAACACAAGAGGACTGGGAGTCCTACATGGATCGCTTCCAAATGTTCCCAGAGACGAACAACTTAAAGGACGCCACACCAGGAAAGAAACGGGCAGTGTTCCTAATGCATTGCGGTCCAACCGTATTTAAGATGGCTAAAGCACTAGCCAAACCCCGAGAAGTGAAGGCCATGGATTGGGATGACCTCGAACCTATCCTGCGAGACCATTACGCTCCAACGTGCCTACACTCGTGAGACGCCACGAGTTTTATCAGAGGAGCCAGCAGAAGGGAGAAAGCGTGGCCGACTTCATAGCAGACCTCCGAAATTTGGGAGGCCTCTGCGGATTCACCAATTTAGAAGAAGCACTAAGAGATCGCATAGTTCTGGGACTAGATGCACCGGGCGTACAAAGCAAGCTGATGGCGAAAGGCGACATCAGCCTTGCCGACGCCATCACCGATGCTACTGCAGCAGAAGCAACCAGGAAGTCGGCTGCACAATTTTGCTGGAACCGCGCTCCGGTACCACCACTGGCCAGCGACACCTCACCCAGCTCAGAAGGGCAGCTTGCGACAACGCACCACGAGGACCTCTCTTCGTCATCAGACAGTGACGAAGAAGGGGTCCATCGTTTGCGGTCCAACTGGGACCATTGTCCAAATCCCCTATGCCCTTGTGCTGGCTGTGGAGCCGACCATGCCACGTCCGAATGCAAATTCTGCGATGCACTCTGCCATGAGTGCGGGAAACGAGGCCACATCGGACGGGTCTGCCGCAGCTTGCCAGGACCCAGCCAGGCCTCNTTTTGCTGGAACCGCGCTCCGGTACCACCACTGGCCAGCGACACCTCACCCAGCTCAGAAGGGCAGCTTGCGACAACGCACCACGAGGACCTCTCTTCGTCATCAGACAGTGACGAAGAAGGGGTCCATCGTTTGCGGTCCAACTGGGACCATTGTCCAAATCCCCTATGCCCTTGTGCTGGCTGTGGAGCCGACCATGCCACGTCCGAATGCAAATTCTGCGATGCACTCTGCCATGAGTGCGGGAAACGAGGCCACATCGGACGGGTCTGCCGCAGCTTGCCAGGACCCAGCCAGGCCTCAAAAGGGGCTAACTATCGCCAATCGACAGGAAACCGTCCTGTAAGGCGAGCGTCAGTAAACCACTCCTACAGAAATTGAGCTTTGCAGAGAGAAGAGGCTCACCATACTATCACTATCGGTCATGCCTCAACCTTGGACACTAAGAAAATCCGAGTCATGGTAGCCATCGAAAACCAGCCTTGCCACATGGAGGTCAACTCGGGATCGTCCCTCTCGATGGTGTCTTGGAAGACACTCAAGCAACTCATCCCCACAATTCAACGCCAAGATCTCCGTTTCCAACGCCTCATCCTCAAGGACTACCAGGGGAATCGAATCCCCGTCGTCGGCTCCTGCCGAGTTCGAGTCTCCTTCAAGAAGCACACAGCGTACTTACCTTTAACGGTCATCGATAGAGATAGGCCTAGCCTACTGGGCCTCCAATGGTTCGCGCCACTCGGCATTGAAGTGGCCGGCGTAAACTGAGTCGGTGGTTGTGACTGGGAGGAAGACCTTATCTCTGAGTTCAGGGACGTATTCGCAGACAGCTTAGGCGAGTATAAGGGGACCCCGATCTCATTCAGCCTAGATCCAAAAGTAGCTCCCATTCGTTTGAAGCCCCGTCGAGTTCNTTGGATTTAGCTCAGGCATATCAGCAATTACCAGTAGATGAAAAAACAGCACAGGCCCAAACTATTGTGATGCACCGAGGTGCCTTTAAATGTACCCGGCTGCAATTCAGAGTTAGTGTAGCCCCGGGGATCTTTCAGAGCCTTATGGAAGGGTTATTGTAAGGAATTAAGGGCGTAGTCCCCTATTTTGATGATGTATTAATTGTAGCCCCTACAAAAAAAATCTTACAGGACCGGTTAAAATTAGTCCTAAAAATATTCCAAGAAGCCGGTCTTAAGGTTAAAAAAAACAAATGTAAATTGTGTACTGGCAGTGTTGAGTTTTTAGGGTACCTGATTGATAGCCAGGGCATTCACCCTACCGAAAGTAAATTAAAAGCGATCAAAAACGCTACCAGGCCACGAAACAAGGCCGATCTCCAGGCGTTCCTAGGCCTCATCAATTTCTATAATGTATTTTTACCACACAAAGAAACTGTCGCTGAACCATTACACCAATTGTTAGATAAAAAAGCAATTTGGTTATGGGGTTACCGTGAAGAACAGGCATTCCGAAATGTTAAAAAACTGCTCACTTCTGACTCTGTACTCATGCAGTATAACGAGACTTTGCCGTTAGTTATAACCTGTGATGCATCGCCTTTCGGGGTGGTTGCCATTTTGAGCCACGTACTGCCTAATGGGAACGAACCCCTGTTGCATATTTTTCAAAGACTCTTTCAAAAACGGAGCAGAACTATGGATAAATTGATAAAGAAGCCCTCGCAATCGTCTCAGCTGTGAAAAGATTTCACGAATACGTGTATGGCAGGGTCTTTACTATTGTGACTGACCACAAACCATTGCTAGGGATAATAGCCGGAGATAAGCCGACTCCCTACATATTATCCCCTAGGATGAACCGATGGTCAGAATTCTTAGCTGCTTATAACTATTGGTTGCAATACCGCCCGGGGAAAGCCATTCCCCATGCCGATGCATTGAGCTGAGCACCGCTTCCAGAGACTCTCGACGATCCGGCACCAACGGTAACCACGTTGCAAATCGAGGCACTCAACTCGCCGCCACTGACCGCTTGAGACATTGTGAGAGAAACCAAACGTGACCACACCCTAGCACGAGTCCTAGGCTGGGTAGAACGCGGATGGCCATTGGACCAATTATCAGATGACTTCACACCATTCAAGTGTCGACAGACCGAACTCTTCTCCCAGAAAGGCTGTGTCATCTGGGGCGATAGAGTCATTATCCCAGAACAGCTCCGAAAAGCGTTGCTGAGAACTTTGCACGAGGGCCACCCCGGCATCGTGCGAATGAAAGCCCTTGCACGAAGCTACGCATGGTGACCGGGCATTGACAAGCAAATCGAACAATGGGTTAAAGCTTGTCCCAAATGCCAAAAAGTCAGCAACGCCCCACCAAAAGCATGCCTACTGAATGGGAGACACCACGTGGACCCTGGTCCTGAATTCACCTGGACTTTGCAGGGCCAACCAAGGGCCACACCTTCCTGCTTACCGTCGATGCCTACTCAAATTGGCTCGAAATTCATCGCATGACGACTACGANCGAGCAGTACCTCGCTGACCGCGGCATCCGCCATGCGCTCACCTCGCCTGGGCACCCTGCGACCAATGGCCAAGCAGAACGCATGGTCCAATTTGTGAAGAAAACCTTGCAAAAGGTAGACTACGACAACATTGATGACAAGGTCAATCAAATCCTCTTCTTGCAACACATCACCCCACATAGCGTCACCAACAAAACTCCCGCTGAACTGCTAATGGGACGAAAGCTCTGCTCCCACCTCGACCGGTTGTACCCTGCTTATGAACCAGAAAAAGCATTAGGATCCAGCGGCCGCTGTCGCACCTTCCAGGTAGGAGACCTCGTTTATGCAAAAAACCTATCGGGCGACCCATTGTGGGTGGAAGCGACAGTAGTACGTGTAACCAGCCCCAGATCCTACCTTGTGCAATGCCTTGACGATAAACTTTGGAAACGGCATATCAACCAATTATGGTCGTGGCTTGCAGCAGCCAGTCCGCAATTCCCCTACGACCAAACTGAGGAGGGGGGAGGTACGGAAGAAGATGAAGTCCTAGGAAACCCGTTCGAAAGAAACGACGAGTTAATTGAAACTCAGGAAGCGGAGCTGGAGGGAGAAACGTTTGCACCTCAGGGAATTGCGGAAAATGTGGGCAACGACGTAGAAGTGAACTCTGAACCAGAGGCAGCCCCACTGCCAAACAACGATCTACCTCAGCAGGATTACAACCAGCTGATACAACGAAAATCAAAGAGACTAAAAAGACAACCGTCCTATTTCAGGGACTATGTAACTGCGCCCTGAACTAAGAAGCCAGGGGGAAGGGGTGTTGTGTATGCAATATGATTAATAAAGTGTGAGCTTGGAGGAAGTGCAGGATTCTGGCCCTGCACTTCTGATTGGCTGTTAAGCGGCCGGACTGGATTGGCCTGTTCCGGGGAATCCGATTGGCCCTTAACAGAGAGTTCTTTTTGGTTATAAGAGCTAGCGTTCCCAGCTCGTTATTGGTTAAACGTTACTCGGGTTGCCTATATAAGGCAGGTTTTACTGCCATTAAAGCGAGGTCACAATGTAAATAAAGAGCTGAAGTTCACTGTTAGAGGCTTGTCTCCATTTTTCTCACCCATGCTCAAAACATAACACATCTCTTACAAATGGTAGTCCAATCTTCCCTTAAAAGCCTCCGGTGATGAAGCTCTCACAACTTCCGAAGGCAAGCTGTTCCATTGGTTGATTATTCACACTGTCAGAAAGTTTCTCCTTATTTCTAGGTTGAATCTCTCCTCAATCAGTTTCCATCCGTTATTCCTTGTCTGGCCTTCAGGTGCCTTGGAAAATAGCTTGACCCCCTCCTCTCTGTGGCAGCCCCTCAAATATTGGAACACTGCTATCATGTTCCCCTGGCCCATCTCTTCACTGTGTAGCTATCCAAGGGCTCAAATGGATGCCCCATTTCTTCCTGTCTGGGAGATGCTAGGAAAAAATGAACGAGGGACCTTTGTCAAGAGCCACACATACTGTGTCACTGAGTTGCTGCTTTTGCTTCCTATGAGGGGGGAAAAAAAACAAATGGACAGTTTGTCTCTGGCAAGGTTTTCCTTGCTTTCAGGTGTTTACTTTAGTTCTACAGGACCTCGGGGGACACTAACAATAAGCTATGCTGACTGTCAGTTCTCTGTTCACGCACTGTGGAGCTTGCTTACGCTAACTGTCAAAATCAGTCATCATGAAGAAGAGCAAACATGTTAGGGAAAAAATGTGCATTTGGACAGTTACGTATTGAAAGTTGCTTATAACCTATAATAGGGAAACATTTATTTAACTGAATAATGTATAGGGCTGCATATATATATATGTATGTATGTATGTATGTGTATATATATATATGTATGTATATATGTGTATATACATATGTGTAGCTACAACTTTAAAAGAACAGCTACAATGACGTGGGAAAATACCCGAACAAAGCTGAATGCCATATATATATATGTGTGTGTGTGTATGTGTGTGTGTGTGTGTGTATGCATGTATGTATGTATGTTATGTCTCACCTGTATCCACAGGTGAGCAATCAAACTTCTGAAGTTCCAAAAATATAAGCAACCAAAAACAAACCCCAACCAAGATAACTGCTGAAGTTTTTCCAGTCCTCAGCAGTAATTCCGATATCTGTTTGGCAAACCTGAAGTGCCTATAAATCACAATGCCCCAGAGAATCTTCACCGGACTTTCACTCTAACAAGACACTTTGCTTCTGGCAAATTTCTCAAGCCAAACTGTTTCCTTTTATCCCATAAGGGGGAGTGTTAGTCTCATTAATTAATCACTGGCTTGACGCTTCTTTCCCAAATGAGATTGACATCTCAATCTCCGTCTATTTCTCACATCAAGCCAGGATCCCTCAAAGTCCTCCTCACTTGAAACCTCTCGCACGTTTTCGTGATTATCTGTTGCTGACTGCTGCGTAATCAGAGAGGGAGATTCTTGTTCGGGTATTTTCCCACGTCATTGTAGTTGTGCTTTTAAAGTTGTAGCAACGTTTCGGCAGAATGTCATCTGCCATCA
>BHEV01045920.1:0-11689 GCA_004319985.1 Emydocephalus ijimae
GTCCCGCTAAAACTCACCCCTGCGGGGGCTCTACAGGCTGAGAAGACTTGAACCACAGCTGGTCGCTGACGCGACAATTTCCATTTCAGTTGAACAGTTTGATACAAATGAATAACTGTAAAAGTTGCAGAAAATTCTTGAAATATATAACTGGTTGTAGCTGAAAAGAATGTACAATAGCAATAGCATTTAGACTTATGTACTGCTTTACAGTACTATTTAAGCTGTTTACCCCAACAATCTGGGTCCTCATTTTACCAACCTTTGATGAAAGGCTGAGTCAACCTTGTGCTTGTCAGGATCAAACTCCTGGCAGTGGGCAGAGTTACATTTGCCACCATAGTTTTTGTACATGTTATATACAATTTCTTTTCATCATAAGGCACTTCACAAATCATATCTGAATGGTTACTATGGGAAGACAAATTATTCACTTTGGATTCCAGATTGTATATCTCCATAGCAAATCAAGGACTTGAATAGTTTGGTACAGTCTAACATGGATTTTAATATTAATCAGTGTATAAAAGAGGCTAAGGTACTAAATTTAATTTAATTTAGAATTTGAGAATTAGTAGAAAACAGCCACTTGTAGTTTTCCAGTTCTCTTAAATGTATGGACCATTTGCCTTCAAACCCACAAGCTCCCACTGTATTCACTACTAAACAGTTCCTATAAAAGAAATCATGCCAGATTATTCAGGCAAGCTTAACAATATTTATTTGTTCTCAGATGATATTGTAAGGAGAAGGAAGGAGAGAGAGTGGGGAACTTCCCAACTCTGGATTTATATAGGTATATGACAATATTTACCTTTATTCTAAGATAAGTACATAGACACATAGGAACATCTGGTGATAAAGGCCAATATTGTCATTCTGTAAATATACGTGAAGGAAAAGGTAATAGATCTCTTTTACACAGCACTCATCTATTTCAATAAACATTTTGCTTCAGAATAGACCCTGAAGACATCAGCTCTTATGAACCTTGGTGAAATGTTTGCCCAGCAGCATGCAAGCCTGTCTTGGTGACCTTGAAAGCAAGCAAAGTCAGACCATTTAGTCTTTGGGTACGGGATTATCAAGAAACTCAAGGATTATAGACTGTGAATTTTAAAAAACAAAAGCAGAAAAAAAGCAAGGGATAATCATTTCCATGTACTGTAGTTGCTAAGAAAACAACTGAAGTAGCATATCAGTTACATAAATAAAGTAATAAGAGCATGTTTGGACATGCAATTATCAAATGTTCAGCTCAACTGGAAGAATGTACTTTTACCCTACTTAAGACTTTTTTAAAATGGATGGATGTTTTGGGTATGCACTCAAAGCAATTTTTAATTCCTTTAAAACCATCAAAGAATAAACTGTATATATTGTTTTGAATGATACAGAAACTTTTCGGCTTTGAGGGGTGGAAAAACATACTGCTCACTTCACAGTACAGATTCATTTCACCAGAAATAGCTTACAATTACCCCTTTAAATTCAGTGGTGATTTGCCCCAATTCATTCCCTAATCTGAAGTATGTTTCAGTGGGAAAAAACCTCTAGAGCTCAATTCTTGCTTGCAAATTTCCCTTTTAACAAAAAACAAAAGCCCTATCCATTGCAGAGTGGCTATTTCTTTTCTTCACTCTGAAACTCAGAAATTCCATCACAAAGAACCTTCTGCAGAGAGGCTTAACTCCGAATGCTGCCTCCATTATATGATCCTGCAGATCTTCTCTCCAGGGCTTTAGAGAGAAATACAACAAGCTGCTCATTTGTACAAGGGAGGATGAAAGGAGAAATAGCATTTCTGCATCAAAACTCACCTTGAAAGTCATTCAGCTGTTCCTTAAGTTATCTCAATGTTTCACAAAATATTTCTTGTTATGTCTGGAAGGATGGGTCCAAGAACGGAGACGAGACTCAGAAAGTGACTACAGCTCTTTATTAGTGACTTCTGATCTGAGCGAATGCTCCTAGCCACAGCAGCCCCTTTTATAGAGCTGGCTGTGGCTAAACAGCCAATGATAGTGGTTTGAGCTTGCCGCGCTTGGTTCACCCAATCGCGGCAGCCCATTTAGCAGCCAATCGGATCAGTCTGGAGTGACCAATCACAACCCGCTGTTAGCGGACCAATCCGCTTTGCAGGCTTTCAAGCCTGCTAGTCCAGAACACCCTCCCCTCTAGGTCCCGTCTAAGGGGTGGGGTTATATAGTCTCGCAGGTAGGCGGGTCTTTGCACCTGTCTACCTGACCTGCGCTGTTCGAATTGTCTTTGCTCGGTCTCGGGTTCCGACGGGCTGCTCACCTGGAATGGTGAGCCGGTTCCGTAGCTGTGACTCCCTTCAGGTGACCTCGGGCTGATTGGCACACCTCCTTCACTGCTACTGCTTGTGCTCTCAGGATTCACTGGACCCGTTCGGTTGCTGCTACTAGGTGAGACAATCAATTGCCAAGGCTCTTCATCAGCTGGTGAATACTGTAGGCTTTGACGTGGTGATTGTGGGGTTCTTTCTTCTCTGCCAGATGTTGGTTCAATTTCAGAACCCCCGGTTTCCCTTCCCCCTCTGGTTCCATGGTTAGGGTCACTGATGGGGGATATGGTTAGCCTGGATCGCAGCAGGTCGATGTGGCGTTTCCACACTCTCCCATATGTGGTTTCCAGCTGGTAAGAGTGGGGGCCTGTAATTTGAGTTATTTTGGCAGGGATCCACAGAGGTTCAGCTGAAAAGTTCTTAGCGAATACAGGGTCTCCTACCTTGAAAGCTCGGTGTTTACTGCTGGAGCCCAGGGGTTTTTCCGGGGTGTATGCAGGGTGTCGGTGGTCCAGAGGCGATCTGAGTTTTCTGGCCATCAGAAGCTCAGCTGGGCTTTTGTTTGTCGTGGTGTTTGGTGTAATATGCTGGAGAAGGAGCATCCTGGTGACTTTATCGTGGATGTTGCCTTGTTCCATTTTTTGTAGAGTTCTTTTTGTGAACTGAACCATTCATTCAGCTCTACCATTCAGTGCCAGGTGAGCCGGCAATGTCAGTGCGTGTCGTATGCCACGGTCTGCTAAGTATTGTTCAAAAGCCAAGGCGGTAAATTGAGGGCCATTGTCGGATACCAGGACATCAGGTAAGCCGTTCATTGCGAAAAGTCTGTTCAATTTTTTGATGACTGCATCTGTGGTGGTAGTCTTAATCTTGTTAACCTTGAGCCAGTTCGAGTATGCATCTACTGTGGTTAGAAAGGTATGCCCTTTTGTAGGTCCTGCAAAATCGATATGGATACATGACCAGGGACCCCTGGGCGTTTCCCATTCAGCTGGTGAGGCTTTCGGTGGGGCTGAGTGTGTCTCTTGGCACTTGCTATAGGTGGCGACCCAGGTTTCAATTTGTTTGTCCATACCTGGCCACCAGGTATAGCTCCTCGCCAGCGCTTTCATGCGTACGATGCCCGGGTGCCCATCGTGTAGTAATTGTAGAACTTTTTTTTGTAGTTTTGCTGGTATAACCACTCGGTCTTCCCACAATACGCACCCCTTCTGTGAGAAGAGTTCTGTCTGTCTGTTCTTGAAGGATTTAAAGGTTTCGTTGGGTTCGATTTGTGGCCATCCCCTCTCCACCCAGCTAAGAACTCGTGCCAAGCATGAGTCTTTTTTGGTTTCCAGTGCGATGTCTTGAGCTGTCAGTGGCAGTGAGGGAAGTGTCTCAATTTGTAGTGTTGATAGTGTGGGAGCCGGGTCATCTTGGAAATCTGGCAATGAAGAGCGGCTCAAAGCGTCTGCGTGGGGAATGGTTTTCCCTGGGCGATGCCTCAATTGGTAGTCGTAGGCGGCTAGGAACTCCAACCAACGTGTCATTCTAGGGGATAGAATATGTGGAGTAGGTTTGTCACCAGCCAAGATGCCAAGTAATGGTTTATGATCTGTGATGATGGAAAATGATCTTCCATACACATACTCATGGAACCTTTTGATTGCAGATATGATGGCGAGGGCTTCCTTGTCTAGGTGACTATAGTTCCTTTCTGTTTTTGACAAAGTTCTTGAAAAAAATGCAATAGGCCCCTCTGTGCCATTTGGTAGGACGTGGCTCAGGATGGCTCCTACTCCAAATGGTGAGGCGTCGCAAGTCACAGTTAAAGGAAGTGTTTCATTATATTGGATGAGCACTGCATCTGAAGTTAAAAGGTCCTTTACTTGTTGAAAGGCATGCTCCTCCCGTGGCCCCAAATCCAGGAAGCCTTTTTATCAAGGAGTCTATGAAGGGGTTCAGCAATGGTCACCTTCTGGGATAGGAAAATGTTATAAAAGTTAATGAGTCCCAGGAAGGCTTGAAGGTCTGTTTTGTTTTGTGGTCTTGGGGCATTTTTGATGGCAGCCAATTTCTTTTCTGTAGGGTGAATTCCTTGTTTGTCAAGGAGGTAACCAAGAAATTCAACCCTTTCAGTGCATAACTGGCACTTTTCCTTCTTTACCTTGAGGCCAGCGTCTTTTGGAGGACTGTTCTCAGTCATTGTTCTAACTGATTCCTTGTTGGGGCGGCTATTAACACATCGTCGAAGTAGGGCACAACCCCTTGAATGCCCTGTAACAACCTTTCCATCAGACTTTGGAAAATGCCCGGGGCAACGCTTACTCCAAACTGGAGTCTGTTACACTTGAACGCGCCTCTGTGCGTAACTATGGTTTGGGCTTCGGCGGTTTCAGCATCTACTGGTAGCTGTTGATAAGCTTGGGCCAGGTCAAGTTTTGCGAATATTCTGCCACCCCCAAGTGAGTGAAGGAGGTGTTGGACCACGGGTACCGGAGAGGTGCTCTGCTGTAAACTGTGGTTTGTAGTCCCCACAAATTCTCAAAGATCCATCAGGTTTTATGGGGGTTACAATTAGGGTCTCCCATCAGGCATGATCAATGGGTTCTAACATGCCTTGTGCAATTAGTTTGTCCAGTTGCTCGTCAATTTTTGGTTTGAGAGCAAAAGGGACACGGCGTGGTTTTAGGCAAATGGGTGCGATATCAGGGCGGAGATTAAAGGAGATAGGGGACCCCTTGTACTTGCCTAGATGTTCACTGAAGACTTCTTGGAAATCCCGGATGAGGGCTGCTTCCCAGTCTTCATCTACAGTCTGATTGATGCCTGCCATTTCAATTCCTAATGGCGCGAACCACTGTAGACCCAGTAGGCTGGGTCGGTCTCTGTCAATGACGGTGAGAGGTAGTATTGTGGTGTGGTTCTTGAAGGAGACCTGGAAATGACTGGAACCAACGACCGGAATCCAGTTGCCTTGGTAGTCCTTTAATATAAGTCTCTGAGTGCTGAGGTCCTGGTGGCGGATGTTGGGAATCAGTTGCTTCAGGGTTTTCCAGGAGACCACGGATAGGGAAGACCCGGAATCCACTTCCATGATGCATGGTCGATTTTCAATGTTGACCTCTGCACAGATTTTTCTGGTGTCTGAAGATGAAGCGTGGCCGATGGTGATGGTCTGATGTGCTTCTTCCCGTCTGGGTGCCAGTAAGTTTCCAGTTTCTGTTTACTGGCTCCACTGGTTGTTTGGGTGGTCCCGATTAGTGGTGGGGTTGCCCTCTGTTTGTCGGAGGCTGTTTTCCTTCCATTTGGGACTGAATCCTCTTTTGTTTCGGCATACTTTAGCAATATGCCCTCTTCTCTCACAAAAATGACAGATGGCGTCTAGGAATCTGCATTCGGATCATGGATGGTTTCCACCACATCCGGCGCATTGGAAATTCGATTTACGACCCCAATGGTCTCATTGTTCACGCTCTGACCTGAGTCTGTGGACTTCTTCCTCTTCACTATCTGATGAGGATTCGATATCTTCATGATGTGTGGCCAACGTGTATTTCTCTGATGGCGTTGCTGTATTGTTGGTGGTTTGGTGGCTGGCCCCATTTGTCCGGCGCATCCGTGCTGCTGATTTGTGGGTGGCTTCAGCTGCAGTGGCATCAGCTATGGCGTCTGCGAGGGAGATGTCTCCCTTGGCCATAATTTTACTTTGGACCGTGGGGTCTCTTAGGCCAAGGGCAACTTGATCCCTCATGGCTTCTTCTAGATTTGCGAAGCCACACAGACCTCCTAAATTCCTTATGTTAGCTACAAAATCCCCGATGCTCTCACCTTCATGTTGATCCCTTTGGTAAAATTCATGTCTGCAGATGAGAGTCGGTACTGCCGGGGCGTAGTGGTTGCGGAGGATGGGAGCAAGGGTATCCCAGTCCATCATTTTGACCTCAGCCAGCTTTGCGAGCGCTTTGGCCGTTTTAAAAATGGCGGGTCCCCAATGCGTCAGGAAAACTGCTCGTTTCTTGCTAGGAGTGGCATCCTTCAGATTGTTGGACTCTAGGAACATTTGAAACCTGTCCATGTATGAGTCCCAATCTTCCCTGGCTGGATCGAACGGGGCGGGTGGTATAGCGCCACTGGCCATTCTGCTGATGTCTGCACACTGTCAGCCACGTGCTCTGTTGGTTGTTAGTGAGTGCTCAGTCAGCTCTGCTATCTCCGAATCCCATCCTCGTCACCAGTGTTATGTCTAGAAGGATGGGTCCAAGAACGGAGACGAGACTCAGAAAGTGACTACAGCTCTTTATTAGTGACTTCTGATCTGAGCGAATGCTCCTAGCCGTAGCAGCCCCTTTTATAGAGCTGGCTGCGGCTAAACGGCCAGTGACAGTGGTTTGAGTTTGCCACGCTTGGTTTGCCCAATCGCGACAGCCCGTTTAGCAGACAATCGGATCAGTCTGGAGTGACCAATCACAACCCGCTGTTAGCGGACCAATCCACTTTGCAGGCTTTCAAGCCTGCTAGTCCGGAACATTTTTATTGTTTCCTGTTGATCATGGTAAACATTTTCTGGGATGGCTTGTGCAATCATTCAATTCATTATTTCCAATAATGTTTTGCAAGACTATTTTTTGCCCTGCCTGTAGGCCCTTCTTAGATAGCTAACTTCCTAGGTGAATGAATGATTGATGAATGAATGAATTCTTTATTGGCCAAGTGTGATTAGACACACAAGGAATTTGTCTTAGTGCGTATGCTCTCAGTGTACATAAAAAGAATAGATACATTTTTCAAGAATGTATCAAGAAGATACAATAGTTAATATAGTCATTGGGTACAAATAATCAAATCATACTAGGATATAAATCAAATATAAATATAAATCAATATAAATCGTAAGCATACAAGCAACAAAGTTACAGTCCTACAGTCACAAGTGGAAGGTGATGGGTGATAGGAGTGATGAGAAGATTAATAGTGATAGTAATGTAGACTTAGTAAATAATTGGACAGTATGGGGGAATTATTTGTTTAGCAGAGTGATGGTGTTTGGGGGGAAATGTTCTTGTGTCTAGTTGTTCTGGTGTGTAGTGCTTTATAGCGTTGTTTTGAGGGTAGGAGTTGAAACAGTATATGTCCAGGATATGAGGGGTCTGTAAATATTTTCATAGCCCTCTTTTTGGCTCATGCAGTATCCAGATCCTCAATGGAAGGCAGGTTGATAGTAATTGTTTTTTCTGCAGGTGATCAAGAACGCTTACTTTTTCACATATCTGAAGACTGTGATTAGGGTAACAAATACGGATCAATTACAATGGTCATTCTGAACAGAGACTAGATAAAGTAGGCAGCCTCCTAAATCTAATATCCTTATCCTTTCCTTCCCTCCTTCCCAAAGCTTTTCATATTGTAAGACGCCATTTTCAGTTATCAAAACATGACTTTGAACTTTGCTGTTTTTATTAGAAACAATGTTTAATCATTAAACCACAGAAGAAAGCAAAAACATCTAACGTATTTTACAATTGTCCTACAAATATTTAATATTTGTTTTATAAAATACAAATATTTCTAAAATAAAAATAAAAAATTGTAAAATACAAATATTTTACAATTGCCCTACACCACCACCAGCAATTCCCTAATAAGATACTTCTCTTTTTGTGTGTTTCAGAGTCTGGAACACTGTTCTTTTATTTACATGCCTGACTTTTCTTTGCCATGAAACAGGCATAGAATTAAACTCACTTGTAGTATTAGTACCACTTTATAAAGCCTTAGTAAGAAGACCACACCTGGAATACTGCTTCCAGCTTTGATCACCACACTACAAAAAAGATGTTGAGGCTTTGAAAATGTGCAGAGAAGAGCAACTAAGAGGATTATAGGCCTGGAAAGTAAAACGTGAAGAACAGTTGCAGGATATGGCTTTGGCTAGCTAGAGAAAGAAGGACTAGGGATAACATGATAGAAGTGTTCCAGTATCTGAGGAGCTGCCATAAAGTCAACTTATTTTTCAAAGCACCGGACTGCAGGACAAGAAACAATGGATGGAAACTAATCAAGGAGTGAAGCAACCTAGAATTAAGGAGAAACTTTCTAACAGGGAGAACAATTAACCAGTGGAACAGCTTGCCTTCCATAATTGTGGGTGCTTCATCACTGGAGGTTTTTAAGAAGAGACTAGACAGTCACTTGTCTGAAATGGTATAGTATCTCCTGCTTGAGCAAAAGGTTAGACTACGAGGCCCCCAATGTCCATTCCAGCTCTATTCTAATTCCAAGAAATGCACAAAATACAATTGTGACCATGGGGCCATTATAAGTACAAAAACAGATCATAATTAGTTATAGAGGGCTCTGTTCTAACTTCGAATTATCGTTAAGCAACTGGTCATAAGCTGAAGATCTGTATCATTATTGAAGGATTATGTGCAGAGGTGGTATTCAGTAGTGACCAGTTCTGGAGAACTAGTAGCGGAAATTTTGAGTAGTTCGAAATACCACCTCTGACTGGCCCCACCCCCATCTGTTCTCTGCCTCCTGAGTCCCAGCTGATTGGCTGGATCTTCTTTTGTTGCCCTCCACAGGAGAATGGAGCTGGAAAGCAGGTTAGTGGTGTGAGATTGCGATTCACACGGAACACATGACACGACACGGAACTTCAAAGCGGGTTGCTTTATTCGATTCTGCAGAAGCGGGTTCGCATCCAAGGCAGCAGGATGGAACCTTGAGCATACTTTGCTCAACATACTTATACCCTAATTCCCACCTCATCATGCGAGGGCTTGGTTCACAGACTTTATCAGACCTCATCCTTATAGGAACACCCATCACTTATCAGTACTTTCCAGGCTACCAACTGACCGTTAGTGGTTTGGCTATTTCCTCTGGAAAAGTACTGATGCTGCTTTTGAAACACACATATGTATAAAATGGATTCATATTATTCTAATACTTACAATTCCCCCTTCTTCTGGATCATAACTGTTTCAAAAGCAATTAAGTCTTTATCAATTCTTTTTGAAATGGCAATTTATCTAATTTGTATATTACAGGTAATACAAAACCTATGGTACAAGTACCTGACCATAGTTTTGGTATTTCTCTATAAGCATGTTTTCCACACAGCATCCATCTATTGTTTTCCATAGCCCAAGTCAAGTTTGAATCTCTAGTCCAATTGATTATGCTCTCAAAGTAAACGCACATCTGACAATAATATTTATACTCTGGCATATATTCATCCTTACATCTATAACTGGTACTTATACGATGATCAAAACATGTTTTAGGCATTTCAAATGTCTTGTTACACTTTTCCCTATCTCCAAAAAATGGTCCTCCAGTGACATTCCTTTGAAAGCAAATGTAAGCCGTTTCTCTTAAATGAACAAATACTTTCCTAGTCATTTTTCCTTCTACAGGTCCAGTTTTGGTTTCCCCTTGTGGCACCATCATTTGTTGTGTTAATGGTACCCCATGCAAAATAACTCCTTCTTTAGCTTTCCCAGGCAAATGCATACATAACCAACAATTAGTAACATTCAAACTCTTAGCCGTTGTTCTTATGTCTTGGATATAGCAATTATCCATCCAGAGATCTTCTCCAAGATCCCCTGCTCTCTGAACATACAGAGATTGTTCGGTTTCCTGCTTTTTCAACCTGTTGTAAGACAAAAACACTCACAAGTACAGTTGAAATACACAGAAACATATACATGATTTTATCTTTTAAAAGTCAGTTTCAAAGGTTGTCCTTCCACTGGGTGACTTTTCCAAGGCTTCTTAGGTTCTGGAGCCGCTTTCGCACGACTGTAGTGAGTCCATCCACTTTCCTTCGTCCGGACAGCAGATTCAGTAGCCAGAAGCACTTGGTATGGTCCTTCCCAGCTGGGTTGCAATTTCTCAGTCCTCCAAGTCTTCACAAGCACCCAATTACCAACTTCAAAGGAATGTTGACTTCCTACTAGCGGTGGTTGCTGTGCTAAAAGTCCCTGTTTGTGAAGAGACAATAAAGACCTGGACAGTGTCTGCAAATACTTTCTCACAAACATGTCTCTGAATTCTGGTATGGGTCCCCCAAGGGTTGTAAGATATGGTCAGCCCATTAACATTTCAAAAGGTGAAACTCCCACATCCTTCCTGGGACAAGTTCGAATTCTTAATAAAGCCAGAGACAAATTCTTAGTCCAAGGCAATCCATTTTCTAAATACAGTTTTGTCAAATGTTTCTTAATTTCAGAATTCCCTCTTTCTACTTTTCCAGAAGATTGAGGATGCCAAGGAGTGTGAAAATCCCACTTCACCCCGATCGCCCTCATTACTTCTTGAAGAATTTTCTGTGTAAAATGTGTACCCCTATCTGAATCAATTACTTCAAACATGCCATATCTAGGTATGATTTGTTCTAACAAAATTTTTGTCACCATAGAAGCTTGCCTCGTAGGAAAGGCTTCCATCCATCCTGTCAAATGATCTTTAATTACTAACAAATATTTCCATCCACCACTAGGTGGCAATTCAGTGTAGTCAATCTATATCTTCTGGAACGGCCAGGCTGCTAATGGCCGTCCTCCTCTATCTGTCTTTTTGGATGCACTTTTATTTACTTTCAAACATATCAAACATTTCCAACAAATGGAGTGCGCTATTGTCCACATATCTAAACTCCAATAATGTGGTTTTATAGCTTGTACCAATGCCTCAGTTCCCCAATGGCTTCCCTCATGTAAATACTGCATCACATTCCTCATTTGGGGTCCCGATAAAACTGGTATTCCCTTAGATGTAAACCATCCTTTCTCAGTTTCTTCGCATCCCTCTTTCTCTAATTTCTTTTTATCATTCTCATCTGGTTTCCATTCCTCATTTGGCTCTTCTTCCAGCAAAGGAATAGACACCATTTGCAGTATCAACTCTCCTGCTGCTTCCTTTGCCCACTTATCTGCCCACCTGTTCCCAACAACTTCCGGACTATCTCCTTTTTGATGGGCATTCACATGTACTATAGCTAGTCGGTGTGGCAATTGTAGACCAGCGAGTACTTCTTCAACCAATTGCAACTGCTCAATTTGTTTCCCATCTGATTTAATGAACCCCCTTTCTTGCCAAATCTTCCCAAATGTATGAACCCAAGTGTATTTGGAATCTGTCCATATGGTCACATCTATTCCCTCTGCCAATTCTAAGGCCCTTTTTCATGCAAACAGTTCGCATTTTTGTGCTGACCAATTTGTTGACAAAGGTCCCTTCTCGATGACTTCCCCTTCTCCAGTTACTATGGCATATCCTGACCTTCTTACACCACTCTCTACTCTACTGGATCCATCAACAAACCATCTTTCACCTTCTTCTAAAGGAGTTTCTTCCAAGTCCTCTCTGACTTTTGTCATTAAATCTACT